>CAOJBI010227773.1:0-14008 GCA_948277035.1 Euphorbia corollata
TCAATGATTCCCCTCGCTTTCGCCGGTATTACTTCAACATCAAAGGCCCAAATAATCCCTTCGAAATTAGGTTTAATCTCAAAATCACCAATAGTCTGTGAGCAGTATAAATTTTAAGTGAGAATCTGACATGAACGGCGACGGAATTAGAGTGAAAATAAGCCGGCGAAGAAGAGATAGGTACGAAGTAGAGAGGTAGCAGTGGAGTAGAGAGGCAGAACGAAGAAAAAGAAATCGACAGAACAGAGTGAAAGAAGAAACAGATGGAATGGAGCAACTGTAAACCACATGATCAAAATAGAATGAAGGGTGGATAGGGGTGTGTGTAAACATGTGTAAGATATGGGTGTGTAAATATAGCCTTGCCGTTTTAGGATTCCCTTAATTGACCATTTTAATTAAAGAATGTTCTTTATGAACAAAGATGAAGAGAATGCATGATGCAGAGAATGTTCCTTAGGAACTTGAGATGAAGAGAAAGTATGAAAGAGAAGAAAGCTTTACCTTGTCGGCCTTGTGTCCACTTCGCAAATCCAGAGTCACGGTCCAATTTTAATTAAAGTTAAAGTTTAATTTAATCGGGCAACACGTTACTATAAAATTAAATGACTCGATTGGGTTTGACAGAAAGCTTCGAAAAGATCGAATGAAGGACTTGGGAGGGAGAAAGCTGATTCACCGATCAGTCAGGGACCCCGAAAACTGAGCTGGAAGGCCTCTATTTATAGAGGAAAAGTGAAAATTAGGGCTGAAAACGGATTTCCGGCGCTGCAGCGCCGGACTGGCGCTACAGCGCCATCTCGGCGCTGTAGCGCCGAATTGGCGCTACAGCGCCAAGCTGGCACTGGCAGCGTTATGCTGGACGGGCCCGTTTCGGTGCAATTTTTGACGTTTTCTCGATTTCTGGGAGTTCTGGACCTCCGAAAAATATTCCGAGACCACTTCCTCGATCCTCATTCCATGACGGACGTTTTGAGTGGTATATTGATATACTTCCGGAGAATTTTACCGGAACTGATTTGTGTCATTCGGGTTGCATTTCTGAGCTGAAAAATCGAGTATTCACATTTACCGACAATGATCAATTATACTTTGAATTATGAATTTGAATTTGGTGGGATCACCAAGGGCGGAACTAGGGGGGCCGGTGGGGCACGTGCCCCACCGAATTTTCGAAAACCCCCCTACCCTAACCGTCGTGGTCCTTTGCCGGAGTAGTAAGAATCTCCACAATTTCCTTACCCTAATTGTTTAAGTTGCAAAGAAAAGGGAAGGAGTTTATGATGAAGATGGAGGGCGTGGGCGGCTGAAATAATGAGAAAGGAAGCAAAGATCCAAAACTGGGTTTCACTTTGATTAGTCAGCTCAAAATGGCACCGTTTAAACTAGGTGATTAAAATTGTTGCCCACTTGGTCATTATATGGTCATTATATAATTCCAACTTTACATTAATTAGTTAAATTTTTTTTAATATGAAATTAATCCAGTGTCTGGGGGTTTTTAAATTAAACTGAATTTTAAATTGTAATTTAGTTATATTAAATTTGACTTTGGGTTTATTAAAAATGAATTACAATAGGATATTTTTAATGCAATTGAATTAGAATTAGAATTTTTGAAATTAAATTGTATTGAGGTTTTTTTTGACACTAAATTGAATATTTATAAATTGTTTTGATTATGATTGAATTAATTATAGAATTTTGATTTATTTGAGAGTGAATTGATTTGATTTTAACAATAATATACGTGTTTTGTTGTTTTAGAGATGTAGATGGATATTTAGAAGTTTTAAACTGTAAAAAAAAAACTCATTTCATCAACTCGATTTTGTTTTCGTATATAATTATGCTCCTCGGAACTCCAAATCTTGGGTCAGGATCACTTTGCCAATTACTGAATTTACCTGCTCTTCAACTCCACAATTCATACATGCTATACCTACCTACCTACTCACTTTCTACATGACAAATATAAATTCAACTTCATATTGGCTTACTTAGAACACTCCTCGAGAGGATGAACCACAAAGTGTATGTCATTTTAAAGATAAAATTAAGACGAACAAAATATTTCAAAGTATTGATTCAAAAAAAATCAACGGTTTGTGAGATATGAACGTTTGAAGTTACGAAAATCAAATTAAATAGGAAAGAGAAAATAGTTAGAGGGGATTGAAAAGTCAACATTTAAGCTAGAAAAGGTAGTTAAAAGGGATTGAAAAGCCAATATAAAAAAAGGATAAAAACAAAATTTAGATTAATAATCTTTTAAAAGCAATAAAAATTTTGTTATTTTAGTATTTGCAAAATTTATGAATTATAGAGTTCAAAATCTAATAAAAAAATGGTAAAACCAAAAAACAAGCTTTGTAATTATCTTATAGTCATCATATATTTATGTTAAGGTATTATTTTATTTAATTTAATATTAAATAAGATAATTATGTGACATAATTTTAAAATTAACTATGTGACCAATGTTTTGGTCTGCCAGGCGGGTCGATCTTTATTGAGTGTTTCACTAAGCTTACTCTGACCTAGACTTTTGAACTTCAGATTCGCGCTAGGTTTGGGTCAGGTTTACGAGATGATTCCCAAACCCGTCTCATGACACGAAATGAATTTTTATACATAATATCCTGTAATGTACTTAGGGCTGTAAACGAGCCGAGCCGAGCCGAGTCCGAACACTGGTTGTTCAAGCTCTGTTCGTTAATTTTTAATGAACTCGAACCGAGCTGAGCTTAAATCGAGTTTATCCGAGCTTTTTTCGATCGAGCTTAATCGATCTTTATCTTGACATATCAAATAAATTTTCGACAAGTTTAAGTTGAGTTTCAAACTCAAAATTATGTTTTAATTAATTGAATTAAATTGTTATATATTTAAAACTCGTGTAATCTCTTTAAAAATACTCAAATTTTTATGTTTTATTTTTCATAATATACTTAAAACTTATATAATAGTTATAATATCCGTATTTAATTATAATATTAGTATTTTTTAACATGTTCACGAGCCTTTTAACGAGTTTATTCGCGAGTATTTCAGCAAGTCATTTTTCGAGTATGTTCGCGAGCTTTCGAGCCAAGTACCCTATTGTTCAAGCTCTGTTCATTTATTACAACGAACGTAAATCTTTGTTCACGATCAAGCTCGTTTATTAGCGAGCCGAGCTCGAACGAGCTTTAACCGAACCGAACAACAAACTGTTCACAAAAATCAAATCCGATCATAAGATTTTGGGTTTTAGCTGAGCATAAATTTCCGAACCAGGGAGTAGAGTGGACCAGGGCCGAACGGTATTCAATATGCATTCACACCACCAAATATTAGTACCGGAAACACTAGCTTAATTATACATAATAAATTGCTTAATTTCTAAGAGATGGGGTCGTTTAATTATTAAAGTCCCTGTCCCATATATTAATAATCTATTTAGTTGAATTTTTAAATGCTTTCAGTTAGCTACAACAATATATGTAGTTAACGTGTGTACTTGATTTAATAATGATTTGAATAAACTATAACTACTCCCTTTTAATTATTTCAGGTTTTTTACAATGAGGTATGTTCAGTGTCTCTTGAGTCTTGAGTCCATGCTGTGTAAAGGAAAATTAAATTACAGCATCCTATTTGGTATATTGTTTTAGGATACTTTACGGGTAAAACTGTGCACAGTCTGAAAAAACCGAAATTGATTATATGTTAATAACAATTTATATATCATTTTTCATAACTGAAAATTTCCAATTAAATCATATTAGAACACAAACCTTATAATGAGGTTGTGGAAAATTAATAAAAAAAATGTCACTTCTTAAAGAAAAAAAAAACCTTATGACTCTATCAGACTAACATCTACAATGCTAGTAATATGATTCCACATTCGGAAAGTCAAACAAAGGTGCTGGCCGAATCAAATGGTAGGGGCAGATATTTTTCTTGTGCCTCAAGTTTTCGAAACGTGTTTCAAAAGTAGTCTTTTTTATTTTTTGCCCAATTAAGAATTGAGATAAAAAAAATAAACTTTATGTTGACTACGGTTGCGATATATTAAGAAAGTTTAGTTTGCTCCTGGTCTCTAAAAATTAAGTGCCCCTGAATTTTAAAAAATACCCGGTTACCTCCTAAACTTGCAAAAATACACCAATTAACCCCTCAATTTGTAAAAAATCACCAGTTTACCCTTGATTGCCATGTGTCAATTTCTTGTGCAAGGAGAAAAATGAAATATTTGAAAAATCATGCCAACCAGAATGTGACACATGACATCTAGAGAGCATATTGATTCTTTTTAACAAGTTGAGGATACTCAGATGTTTTTCAAAGTTCAAAGAACACTTATTTTGTGAAACAAGTATAAGGATAAACTATGCATTAAACCATTAAGAAATACTAATGTTTATACAAAAAAAAAAGTATGTTCGACATTTGAAACTTTTGAAAAGTGAGTTGAGAAAAAAAATTCAGGTCAAGGATGTGCAATAACCCTAAAAAATATAAATGTTAAAAACAAGAACAATAATTAAATGTGTATAAACATATATCATGTAAATAAAATTTAATACATGAAGGGTAATGACAACATTAGGCAGACCAATGCTAACAAACACAAAATGAAATATTGTATAAACTAGAAATGTAAAACAATACCAATATATTTTGGCAAAATCCTGAAAAGATTATAATTGTTTAGCCAAGATTTTATACTAAATTAGTAGGAATCTGAGCCCAAAGAACACTAATGGAAAATCATTTCTAGCATTTGGGATCAAAAGTATATATTCAACAAATCAAATTCTGGTGTCTTGATTCATACAAGACTAGGAGCCAAAAAAAATATTAGCCGTATATGAAGATACTTCCCTTTAACACTTACTCTAACATTATGCCAGTAATAATCTGACTTCCCAGCTTCCATTATGCTATCCAACATTTGAAGATCCTCTTGCCAGCAACATCTTCATCGCTGATACAGTTTCACCTACAAATATCGGTTCGGTTGAACGAAATTCATAAAATTCGAGATCTTATGCATGAAAATCCTTGTTTGAATTCCATACAGGAGCTTTTGGAACCACACTATCTGATAACATTCCTGTTCCATTTTCCACACCGATCAGAGGATCGGATTCACTTTCCTTGACCTAAAACAAACATAACTTAAGGGTTAATTGTCTGAATGGTGAACACACTTGAATTGTTTCATCTTACAACGAAGATCATTGAAGAAAGACTAAATGCATCACCCGATCCCTCAATTTGTCCCATTCACCTTCTGCCCCCCTGAACATTTTTAAAAAAGGTCCCCATGCTCCCTCAACTTGGCAAAAGTGCACTAGTTTGCCCCCTGAATGACACATGTCAGCTTTTGGTTGGTTTGACTTTTCAAATATGTCGTTTCTCTGACACGTGGCATTTAGGGGACAAATTGGTATACTTTTGCCAAATTGAAGGAGCCACAGGGACCTTTTCAAAGTCCGGCGGGCGGTAGGCAAATGGAGACAAGTTGAGGAGCAGATGGTTCATTTGTTCTTGAAGAAAATCATAACAGTGCAAAGATATCATGGAGAAACAATATTGAGAATTACCTCTGGCAATTTAGTTGGTGAGTCGCTGGCCTTCTGTTGGGTCTCAATAGTGCAACTATATGAATACAATACCATCCCAATAACGGCTATAAGAATGCCTAATATGTTGCGCCAGCTAAAAGGGTCATGAAGTAGAACATAGCCAAAAGCCAAAACTAAGCATGTTTTCAAATGCCCCAGGACCTGATAAGTGACTGGAGATGTCTTTCCAATAACCAGAAATGTACTGAAGTTCACTGAGACAGATATCAGGCAGGATAGAACAATAAAGAACTACAAAAAAAAACATGAGTATAAACAATATATTAGAAACAAAACTTTGGAGGCGTAAAGGGCATAGATGGGTCAGAACTAAAGAATACTGCTCACCAGCACTTGAGGTGTGTATTTGAAAGCAAAAACATTTTGATTGGTAAGCAGACCATCTAGGAATGGACCAATAAGAAACAATGTCAATGCCTGATAGGGGCAAGACTGATATAAAAGTTGAGTTGATGATACTTTGAATTTCTTTTGGATGGTATTGGTCATCTGAAATTCACTTGTCAAGGTTCCAAACGAAGCAACGGAAAATTAACAAGACAAACTTGATCATGCATGGAAGAAGAAATGACCAATAATGTATATAGTGTCTTCCTTTTCATTCTTTGCATTCAGCAATCATTGGCATGTAAATATTTATGGAAACGAGAAAACAATAGAAAGTTCAAAATGGAAATATAATAAAGGATACAATCTGAGCAACACAGGTTGTAATAACTGCTAGCAGAGACAAGACAGAACCAAGAACATTAAGTTGAAGATCTGTCACAGTTGCAATTCCAACACCCACAAGAAGGATTACCAGAGAAAGTTGGATGTTCCGGCTGCAAGGAAAATTAAGTACATAATTGACCAGATAGACAATATGGATGAGAATAGCTAGCTAAAATAAGAATGTCCCCATATGAAAAATATTACATACTTCGCGGTCCAATGCATTCAGTAAGCTGGTAAATAAAAATAGCACATGGCATATATTAATGAGTTAGATGGTCTGAAACAGAGAGTAGACATGTGCAGGTAATCAAGTTTTAGTTTTGACCAAATTGGATATAAAGTCAAGATAAACTCAGAATATAAATGTCTACAAGAAAATGTAAGTATTCTGTCATGGAAGCACTAAGAAAATGTTCAAGGATGAATGGATGACTGATGCAGTTAAACTTGAATAAACCTTTGGAATAAAAAAGCATATACTTATTAAATGATGTCATCCATCAAAATAGAATCGCCACTGAATTTTCTTGAGATGTTATGGTCACTAGGAAAGACAAATGGAGGAACAGAACTTAGTAACAGTCTCCCTTGGGCCATAGTGGTCCATTTGTCATTTATTCTCGATTTGTACTCCAACAAGTAATAACAACCACCATTTACAATCTTCCTATATTGTCAAAGGTCCAAGAACACAACTTTACAACATCAGTTTACACCATTTATATACCTGAAAACATGATAAAATAGACTCAACACCCCAAGCATTGATGCATGATTGAGACAAACCTGAATAGCTTCCTGAAGAAAAGTGTCTCCAAGAGAACAGTGCATGGGATTATCGCCAACTTTGTCATCTAATAAATAAGAAGAGAAACATGCCTCAGGACGTGGTACTCCTAATGGTTTCATAAAAATAATTTTTTACAGGAAAAGCTCAATATTAATATAATGTTGAGGGAGGAAGAGTGACAGAGGACCATCGACAGTCATATTGTACAATTTCTTAAAATCACAGTTCTACTCAATATCTATAAGTCAAAGGATTGCAGAATCCAAACACCGTCACTTTATATTGAAGTTGATTACTTCAACATGATAATGTAGGTAGAGCAAACAGTAACAAATGATACATTTTACCACAGCATATACTTTACAGCTACGTTGGGTCAATGTACAGAAGGCCCTTAGAGTAAATTGCATCAATTTGTTATTACACAAAAGAGATAAAAAGGTATATCGCTAGTTGGAAAAATTTTGAATCACACATGATACGAGAAAAGAAATAAACAATTACCTGATAGAAACCAACAGAATTGAAACCTAAACTGAGATTCAAAAGTCCAATAGATATCCCATTCAGCACACCAAAACCCATCACAGCTCTAGCATCAAAAGGCTTGTGCTCAAAAAATTTCATCCATAATGCCACATGAAGAGAACAAAACGTAACAAGCAGATGCCAGCTTGTCAATGTTGTGGCTGCACCAAAATCAGCAAAAATTTATAATATGCATAATGTGAATACATGACTTGAGAAGAAAAATGTCAATGACAGCACCCTACTTATGACACTTATACAGAACCAAATACATATTGCTTCTCCATTGAAGAAGGCATTTGAAAATACAAATTGCAATGCCAATCAATATCATCCAACAACTATGTGCAACACCAATTATACAAGTAGTTCTTCAAGTGAATGTCCAAAATATGAACGAGAGTATTAAGATTTGCAATGAAACATGACGTAGTAACATAACTAATTTTTCAAAAGCTAGTGCATAACAAAGAGTCTCAAAGGAATCACTCAATACAGGAAACCTAATAGCCAAAGAAACCTTACGAAGCCCTATAATATCCAGAGCAAAACGCAAGCTAGATCTAAACAATATTGTACGCAAAAAAGAAACAAAAGAGAGAGTAAAAACTAAACCACAAACTCATATAACTGATCTAACTAATACTAAAATCATACGAAATCATTTCTCACGAACATAAATAAAAAGAGTACACGAAGCTATCAAATCAGGATAAAATTGAAAAAGAAAAAAAAAAGAATAAAAACTAAGAACAATTTACCAAATGTGAAACCGAGTGTGCTGATTAGAGCTTTGTTGCAAATGACAATTGAAACCGACGATACCACAGATAAACTCAAAGCTCCGATAGTTCCAAGCTGGAATTTCTGGCTCTCACTCATCTTCTTTCCTTCCGTTTCTTTCTTCCTCTTTCTTTCCCGCTTAATTCCTCCTTGATCCGGATCTACAAATTAAAATTGCAAACATCGCACATATTAGAAAAATAACGGGCAAAAAGACAAAAGTATCAGAGAGAATAAGAAATCCATACCTCATTCAGGTCAGGAGGAACCGATGAACATTAGACGATCAACAAGAAGGAAAAGAGAGAGAGAGAGATTTGTATTGTGGTAAAAGGATCGAAGACAGAAGAAAGAAAGTGAGAGAAAACGAGAGAAAAATTGGAAATGGATTGATGGAAAGTAAATTAATAAATGATGCAATTTTTTGCTGCTTGGTTTGGGTAATTTGACTTCAGGATGGCCCACCGGTTTCTTCGGTGATCAAATTGAAATTAATATATAAATTTGGATTAAATAATGCAAAAAAAAAATATTTTATTTATAGTCCCGATTTAACCCTATTGTAATTTATTAAAGGGTAAACTTCAAAAGAGTACCTTGTGATTTCGGTCATTTTCAAAACGAGGTTTGTATTTTTTTGGGTCTCAAAAAAGGATCTGTGTTTTGAACCGTTAGCAAAACAATGATTTTGTTACTAACACCGTCAAAAAGGCTGACGTGGCAATGGGTAGTTTGGGAACTGAAATTCAGTCGTGGTCTTCTTCCTCAAACCAAATTCTAAAATCAAACCAACAATTGTTCAAAGAATTTCCAGTGCCCTTTCATATGATAATCAATCACACCCTATGTTAAAGAGCCTGGAGAACCATGATTAATCGAACAATTTCAATTTTAATCAAATCACAAGTTTCTATATATCTAAAGAAAACCAAGAATCATACACATTCCTCCTATTTCCCCATGAGTACAAAATTTCAGTAATCGAATCCAAATTTCAAAGTTAGGACCAATTAATTAATAGCCTATAGAACCCAGAAAATTACCACAAAGAGACACAAAGAACACATATTTTTGAACCTAAGATTCATAACTTCCGTCAACAGGCATGTCTTTGGCACTGGTATTCAGTGGAAACTCTTATTAAACTCTGATAAGTTCGATAAGCACTTCCTAACAGGTGGCAGTGGAGGAAGAGCTGCGGTTCCCTTCGATAAAGACGTCTTCAATGGAGGCGGTCGGGTAACCAAAATGTGCTTTACGGTAGTCCAAGAAGGCAGTTTGCAAGGATTCGGGGAAGCAGCGGTGGTGGACGGGGACTGAGCTAGGCCTCGAATTGGATTGTGTTGATTATAATAGATTGAAATCTTGGAAAAATCAGGAGGAGGAGGAGTGTTTTGTTTAGGTTGAGATAAAAGTTTCTAGGGTTGTTCTATGGGAAAAACAAGAGAATCCGGTGACCGGTGTTTGTTGGAAACGTGACCGCAAGAGGAGGAAGAAGCGTGAAAGGGAACGTTAATTCCCGATGAAGTTCAGATAGTGGAGGATGAGAAGAGAGTTAATTTCAGGCGGAACAATTGAACTGGTTTGATTTTAGAATTAGGGTAGAGGAAGAAGAAGATTGAATTTCAGTTCCCAAAATACACCTTGTCACGTCAACGTTTTTTACGGTGTTAGTAAAAAGTCATTGTTTTGCTAACGGTTCAAAACATGGACTCTTTTTTGAGACCCAAAAAAACACAAATCTCGTTTTGAAAATGACTGAAACCATAAAGTACTTTTTTGAAGTTTACCCTTTATTAAACGCAATTTAATGTTTTGGGGTGAATGGTAAATCAATTCTTACAATTTTTTTTAAATGGCGGTTAGAAGTTTTGGATTCGAAACTCAACATTTTTAAAAAAATTTATATTTATAAAAAATATTTTGCGTATATTTACCATAGCAATCTTAGTCTAAGATGATGTTGATTCTCCCTCAATACTATTTTATTTGTATATTAAGCTATTTCGGCTTTTGCCCATACTATATTATTGTAGTATGAATGTCGGACTTATTTGTCTTTTGATTAACTTCTTATGAATTGAAACTGCATTATGAAGTTGAAACGTATAATTATTATTTGCAATGTTCCTGCAATTGGCATGCATATTTTCAAATAAACATTCGCATAATAATTTCAGCAAAAGATGGCACTTTCATTTATGACATTAACCGAGGTACAAATATTTCAAATGATTTAATCCTTGCCAATAACTAGCCCTTTCGGGTTTTCCAATTAGTGTGCTAGCTGTTCTCTTTCTGTGTCCTAAGTATTGCCTGAGCCGCCATTTTCGGTTTTTTTTAACTCAGCAGACTTTTATTCATTATTTTGAGAAAAGAGGCCCTAAGTTTTGCTCAACCGACAGAGTATCAGTTGACGGGCTGATTTATATATTTTTTTTGGTTGGTACTTTTTACATGATTTATTTCCTTCATCTAAACATGGTAGTGCTTGAGCTTATCTTGGTTGATTGGGTTGACTAATTCGTTACTATCCATATCCATTATTTTGATAACTCTTTTGCTCAGGACCTTCTTGACGACTAATGGGCCTTCCCAATTTGGTCGAAATTTCCCCTTGAAGTCAATGAACTTCCTGACCCTGTTCTCGTATCATGTGGCGACTCTCATTAACAAATCCATTATTTAAATCGAAGTTAGTTAAATCTCTGGTATCTTGGCTTTCGGTAAACACGAATATTCCTAAATTGGACTCCTGATAAGTTGCATAACTTTCACTATCAAAGTTATTCAATTGTTCATGGTATATGATCGTTTCAAATTCTCCATGCCAATTAAATGGTGGATTATCGAATTCCTCTTCAGGTTAGGATTGTGGCCTGAGGTTTTCAACTTCACCATCTAGGTTACCGGTCATGAATTCTTCAAATTCAATGGATTTTTCCAACCATTGGCCAAGATAGAAGTTTTATTCATCATTATTCTCATTCAATTAATTGACATTCCACTGTTCCAGTTCCAAATATCGATCTAAGTCCGGGACCATTGCATCATCGTTGTCATTTTGCCAATTAGAGTCCTCCTCAAGATCTTTTTCTTCCTCTTTTGGGTCCTCTTCTTCCTTTGGATTTCTTCTTCCTCCAGATCCTCTTCTAGATCTTCCTCTGGATTTCTAGCTAGACTTTGAGGGATCAATCTTTGATCATCATCTATCACACGATATGCTTCATTGAATTCAACTATCATCATTTCTAAGTCTTAGTACGCTTCATTGACAGCAAGACAATAATTGTCTAACTCAGTCCTGAATTCTTGGAATAGATCAACTGGTTAAGTTGCACACTATCTGGTTCCAAATACACTTTCCAGTAGTTTGGATCATTCCAAGCTCGTTCTAGGTCATACAGTTCCTCCTACTGCTGGTTGACATTGTGAGATTCTTCAGATGAGACTTCTGGTTAGAAGAATTTCCAAACTTAAATTGATAACTGCCTTCATAGTTTGTATCCATATAAGAATACGGATTATCAGGATGAATGAGAGAAAGTGGCGATATTTCTCATCTTCGATTTTGTGTATCAATTTCAGTTTCTTCCCACCAACAGATACATGAAGTAGTGGGACAGGTAACCATGAAATGATGTACAAAGACTCTTGAGAGATATATCAAATTCCAGTTCCTTTCCATGAAGAGGGAGTTGAACCATTCAAGAGCTGGCCCAGTAAGGAATCTGGGGAATTGTGAAGCAAATCCCATGACTAGAATTCCTTTGCTGTGTATGAAATGAGTGAATCTTTCTTCGTGTTTAAATGGGTCAGTGTTTCCCTAGAAGACCATCCTGCTCGGGACTCGATATTATATCCTTCCCTCTCTCTTGATTTCTCAAAAATATTGATCAACTTGGTAGATGATATCCAAGTTTTCAAACACAATGTTCTTTTCTCATCCCGAGCTATATATGGAAATTTTTAGAGATCTCTCAACTACGTACTTAGTTAGATTTATCACATTAACTATGATTGGGAAATTGGATAGAGGATTTGTTTGCTTATTGGGTCTCTTCTTCGGTTCTTCAACTTTACCATGAGCAAAAATCTATCGTAAGTCTTTTCAACAAACGAGTGCATTCATTTGTACGATGCTCCTTCATGTTATGATAAGCATAGAAATTATCCCTGTCGGCTGCTGATGAAGGAGCGAAGGGTTTGATGCTTTCCAAGGTGTTTATCTTTCTCAACTTAGTAAAGATTGGAGATAAGGACTCGACCCATGGGGATATAGACTGATAAGCCTGCACCTGAATGGTCGTGATAGTCTTTACAGCAGTTTAATGACTCTATTTGGAGAAGCTGGGATTGTTCTATCTAGAAGAACCGCCTCTTTCATAGTTTCTCGACTTGATGTAAGCTTGATATTCCCCTTTCTTCAACTTGTCTTCCTCTTCATACTTCTCAAGCTTTTTAGCGTAATTCATGACTTCCTTAAAGGTTTCGAAATGTTTTATCTTCATTTCATCCTGGTATTTCTCATTGGATCCTTTAATGAGCCTAACAATTAAAGCCTCTTGATTAGGTGCCCCACTAACCAAAGTTCTAACAGCCATCCATCGAAGATAATATGCCTCAAATGTCTCGTTAGGACGTTGACGTACCCTTTCAAGATCTTGAAGTATAGTTTTGATTTAAAGGTTAAAGGCATAGTTTTTAATAAAAGCTAAACCAAGCTTTTCCCTAATCACATTTTCTAATTAATCAATTTTATGATTATAGTTAAAAATATCATTATGTTATAATAAATTTCAATAATTTTATTATCTTAATAATACTATTAATCGTTATTATATTTATAATTATTGTAAACTACATTGTTTAATAATTATTTTTTTCATATTAATATTTCTATTCTTTTTTTTTTTTTGAGGAAAATGGAAAATTCATTAACAAACGAGATGGGCAACACAACGAGGTGGTTTTGATAACCAAACCCCTGTTACCTCATCGAAAAAGACGGCACGAGCAATAGTATGGGCTAGAAAGTTCGCCTTCCTATTGACTAAAGAAAACAAAACCGAAGTAAAACTAGAAGCAATGTTTAAACAATCCTTAACAATAGAATAAAAATAAGAAAACCCTTACTCTTTGCTTGTTAAAGACTCATATAACGTGCTGTTATCGACTTCAATAATTGCGTGAGAATACCCAAGTTCCTTAAGCCATGACAACGCTTCACGAACACCGAACGCCTCAGCCTCAAGAACAGAGATGTAAGGAGATAATTGATTTGATTTAGCTCCAATGAACTTGCCTCCTGCATTCCATAAGATAGCACCGTAGCAAACATAACCTCCATTCTCAAAGCAAGCTGCATCTGTATTACACTTTATAAAAGGAACAATAGGAGCCTCCCAATCAATCTCATTGATATCTGCTCTCTGAGTCTGAATTGAGCCGTGAGAAGAGTTTGAATGAGGATTTGGCTGTGGATGGACAGAACTAACACCATCACTTCTACGATCCAGCACTAGATGGTTGTGGCCATTTCCGTCAGCTT
>CAOJBI010228537.1:0-11865 GCA_948277035.1 Euphorbia corollata
AGACGTTCTTACCATCATGACAGTGCGCGTAACCTTTTTCACCTTTTCTGATCGATGCATCTTCACCTCTACTAATTCCGTGAAAAATTAAGCAATTCTCAAATTCCCGATGACTTTTAACTCAACATTAATTAAACACAATTTTCAGCCTCAATCCAAGTATTTAACTATTCCAGCTAGTTCGTTTTTTCCTTCTTTGTTTCATTTCTCTAGATTTAGATCCGCCATGGGGGCTTAATCTATGGTTGCATACCCTTGCCGGATGTTGGCAGGAAACTGAAACTGGGCTGTTTTCCAAGGCCATTCTCCGGCGAAGGACCGGTGACGTCCCACAGCTGGTCAAGAGGTCTCATGGCATAATATGCAACTAATTGACCGAAAGCAGGCCGCTCATTTTGAATCTCAAATCCACCGTTAGAAGGGGGTCAATAAGCATCTGTGCAGTCTAAAAATTCATCAATATATTATAAACGTTTGTCTTCTTTGTCAACAAGTGCATGGATAAGATAAGACCAAAACACAGCGGGAAAGGAAGAATTTGCTGCTGTGGTAAACAATTAAGCAACCTTCAAGGTTGCGTAATAATTTTGACCAATTCTCCATTTACACCTAATCACCATTAACAAAATTTTAAACAAATCGTGACTGTCCATTTTTCACAAGGGTAAGCATGTGGCGGTTATATACCAAATTATAAATTTAAAAGAAACCCAAGTAGGCATTACAAAAGAAGATAAACCGGTCAACCAAACTCTACAAAATAATCAAAATTCAAGCACCCAATTCTTTAATCTCTTCTTCAATTGATCCCAAATCTATTGATTCAACTTCACATCTTTTATTGATCTTGGTTTCCTTTGTTTTTTCCATTGATGGATTCCTACAACAGACCGCAACATTCATATTCATCTCAGCAGTCCTTCGCCCCTTCTGCGCCATCTCTGCCGGAGAATCACTCATACGGTGGCTCTCCTCCGTCTGACTACAGAAGGCAGAATCACCACCAGCAACGGCCGTCGCAAACTTCTTATTCAGAAGGGTACCATCAACAGCCGCCACAGCCTTCTTATGGGCACGGTGGTTCCTCTCATGGGCCTTCTAGTTTTCCGGCGGGGACACACCCATATATGATTAGAAGCTTCCAGATGGTGGATACGGATAGAAGTGGATATATTGATGACAAAGAATTGCAGCAAGCTCTTTGTTCTGGTTATCAGAGATTTAGTATTGGGACTATTCGGCTTCTTATGTTTCTCATCAAGAACCCTCATGGTTTTCTTCGAATTGGTATGCTTTTTCTCCTTTTCCTTCTTTGCCAGTGATAAAGCTAGAATCTTTGAGTATTAGGTTCCTTTTTAATTTAGAAAGTTCATATCTTGAGATGAATTGAATCATATGAGTCTTTTTTTAGGTTGAAATGTTGTAGTTTGCTGTGTATCTTTTTGAATTGTATAAGACTTGTAACTGAAATTGGGTTTGAGAACTAAAAAGCTCATAGCTTTTCCTTTGAAATTCGTTGATGTTTCTAGCTTGATTGGTTATGGCAATTGGCAATTAATGACTATGTTGGCCATACTTTGCAACTGCAGGGCCAGCCGAGTTTGCTGCTTTATGGAGTTGCCTTGGTCAATGGCGTGTAAGTATTCTCATTATGTGTTTCTCTAATAACTTTCTGATAGAATCCATCCAACTTGTTCTTTCACTTTACTTATTGTAAGAAGCTGACTTTATTTATTTGTGCTTTTGAATGCTGAATTGTTATTGAATTATGATATTATTTGCCAAGCAATGTAAATATTGCTTTGTATATGCTATGTCTTAGCGTTTGATTTCTTCGGAAGCTCTGTTTTCTTAATGGGTAATGGGTTCCTCTTTTGAATATGAATTTCGCTTTCTTAATGTGTTTATGTTAAGAAAATTGTGGATGATCTTTTCGTTGGTGATTCATGATAAAAATTAAAAATTGAAGATAAAAGCTGGGGTTTGTTGGTATTTGACCACAATGTCATTTCTGAGTTGTGATTTTTTATTTTCTGCTAAGCCTATTTATCTCCTCTACCTTCCTCTCTTGAGAAATGAGCATGCAAATCCTGTACGCTAATTGTAAAAATAGAATAGAAAGTCTATCCTTTGTCTGTTTGAAATATCTGCCACAGGATTTATTCCATTTCTGAATTTGTGAAAGTCAATTTAATCGTTTTTCAGTCATGCAACCTAAGAAATGCTTTGTCATTGTGCCGCTGAATTGTGTATGCCTTATTCTAATGAGTAATTTATCTGATAAAAAAAAGCTATATAATTTATCACTGGTTTCATTTTCAGGTATATCTACGTGGAGCTGCCAGAGATTCGTAAAGATGTCCAGTGCCCAATATGTCTAGGTACCTCAGATGAAGATTCTTCTTTTACTTTTTCCCAACCATGTGAATTTGCTTTTGCTTGTTTGATCTAATGTATCGAGTCAGATCTATGATTTGGATCGATTAGTTTTACAGGTGTTTGGTTGGATGTAATGTTTGCAAACCAACACTAGTTGCATTCCTATTGTAGGTTGAAGTCTTAACTGGAATTAGGCAAAATCTTTTTTTTCGTTCTCTAGCACAACTGAGCATTCCCATATTTTGGGTTTTTTGGTTAATACATTAGCAAGTGATTGTTGCGTAGTCTCCCATATCTTAAGATCCAGTCAACAATATTGAAATTCTTTGTTTGCCAGTATGTATGCACGTTAGTTTTACTAAATTTTGCATACCCAAAGAATGGGGGGTTCATGAGAACAGTACTGACAACAGAAGCTCTAAGGCATTGGATAATGATAATTTTAAAAGATGAAGATTAGATAAATGTGTAAAAGAAACGCAATTCAAATCCAGGAATTTGCTTTTGGTTTTCCTGAATTACGAAAATGTGAAAGTCTTGTTCATGTTTCTCTGAGATTTTATTTCTGAAACGTGAAAACTATTAAAGTTGAAATTTCATGCTTCATATCTAGGTGGGCACTTGAAAATGATCACTTTTAACTGTAATAAGTGGGGCTTTGGAACTTTTAGAGACACTGAATTGTTGCGATCTTTGAACGTGTGGGTATTGACTACTGAATGTTTAGTTTGCTCAACTTTAGTCAGCTAAACAGTTAACAATAATGCAAATTTCTATAAAATTATAAGAATTTGGCTTTTTTTTTCCTTTGTCATTTGACTATTTTTCATTTCCCTTTTGACCTGTATCACATGCGAAAGTGCTATAATTAGGCAACTGAAAGCAAAGAAGCTTGAATAGAAAGAATGGCCAGAATTAGTTGTGATTCCCCTCTTCTTTCAAAATTATATTTATTTTTTGGAGGATAAATTACTGATAGAATAGCATCGGAAGCTCTTTTGTACAATCTGCACTTCCAACAACCTTTTGTCAACAGGTCCTGGCAGCCTGCTTCATTAGTATGCTTATGGGGAAGTGCAGATGTTGAATGTAGTGCTTTGGTTGTTCGTATTTTTTCAAGTTCATGAATGGAATGATCCAAATTGTATTTTTTTGAAGAGATTGCTGCCAGTGCCGTAGTCATTGGACGAATTGAATTTGCTATTGGAGATATTGTGACACGGAAATCCAAGAGATCCTTAATTGATGTTTTTCCTCTGGATTGACTTAAGATGAATGGATGTTTGTGAATTGTTTTTTGGCACTTCTACAATTATAGCCTTTTGTAAGGGAATAACTCTTGGTGAATTATTTTCTGTGTTAACTGATTATTATTAGGTTATGTAGGAAGCTTTCAGATTAATTTTTGTATGTTGATGAATATGGATTTTTTTGAAGAGGTTGGGTATTGAACCCATGACCTCCACCTCCACTTTAAGAGATGTATCAACCGAGCTGCAACCAATTGATTCAGAGATTAATTTTAGTTGTAGAATAAAAAGGTTTGAAGGGAAACCAAAATAATGAGGAGAAAAACTAGATAAAACTAGGAAGTGCACTGCTAAATTTGGTGCGAAGAATTAACATCTTTAACTAAGTGCGCCTCTCATCTCACAACCATGCCTGAAACCTATGATCTCAAAGTCTGTGTTTGAACTAATTCTTTCAAGAGAAATTGTATGGTTTGGTGGTTTTATTCTTTGTGGTTAAGCTATTAAGATAACATTTAAATCATAAATAGTGGAATTTGTTTTTCTATTATCTGTGTCAAATTTAAGGAGCGCCTCAGTAGTAATGCTTATGTATTTCATTAATTCATTATCTTGTTCCGGATTGGATGAAGGAAGAAACATTATGTAGAAGCTGCTTATGTTATTGGTTAGATTTAATTTAGTCGTTACTAAGCGTTGATCCTGTTCAGGTATCATAAAGAAAACAAGGACTGTGATGGAATGTCTGCACCGTTTTTGTAGGGAATGCATTGACAAATCAATGCGACTTGGGTATGCGATAAAATCAAACTCATCTCATTAATCTCTCTGTTAGAATCCTCATTCTATAGTGATGCCTTAGTTTGGGTAGATCATGGTGTAGTTCAAGGGCTGTAACTATAAAAAATTTATTCCTAGAATTTGTAATATATTGCAGGAATAATGAGTGCCCTGCTTGCCGCACACATTGTCCTAGTCGACGTTCTTTGAGAGATGATCCTAATTATGATGCATTTATTGCTACAGTGTATCCTGACATAGACAAGTACGAGGAGGAGGTATAAATTACTTGTGTTTTTTTGTCCCTTGTATTTTTAGAATTTATAACTGTTACTGAGCTAGTATTTGTTAGTAGGAATTAGCTTTTCATGAAGAAGAAAGGACGAGGAACAAACAGGTGTGTCTCGCTTTGCTAGCTTGCTTGTATTCATGCATTTATGCTTTTAATAGTAAAACAACTGTAATACATACAGAAAACAAGAAAATATTATACGTTCAAGAAAATTAATCAGCATACATGTCTTTGGAGGTCCTTGTTGCTTGGTGCTTTTGTATGGATTTCTTGCCACTGAATGCGAACTCTCACTTTGACCATTCAGTTCCCTGGAATTTTAAAGTTTTACCGACTTGAGCAGCAATAAACACTGTATTGGCCTATAATCAGGCTTATCTAATTGTGATGTGTTGTTTGAATACTTGGTTGAATAGATTCAAGCGTCAATTGCTCAAATTTTTCAACGGCAAACTGAAGCACTTGTTAAGAGAAAGACAACAGGCAAAGAAATAATGACAAGACCACAGCGTAATCAACGAACGAATCCTCCTAGGAAGAGGCGAAACAGCAGAGTCACTGAATATCAAGGATCTGAAGACAATGAGGAGGAAAATGAAAATGATAATAATGGAGGCAGGGATTCATCTTCTACTGATGAGCGCTCACCAGAAGTCAGTCATCGCAGGCGCAAAAGACGCACTGGAATTCGCCTCTCTCAGCCTTCTTCTTCAACTTTAAATCTTGAGGGTGGAGCTAATGAAAATGATACAGAAGCAAGCAAAGAGAACAGAGGATTATCACCTGGGCTTGTTTGGAATACCGAAATGCTTGCTTGGGGGAGGGGTGGTGCTCGGAGTCATACACGGCATGGGAATTCTAGTTCTGGCAACAATAAGATTTCCAGAAATACTCGCTTATCCAAGTTGGTGGAGTATCTCAGGAGCTTAGAGGAAAATAACAATGAGGTAATTCACAGCTGCTATTTGTTTATTCATTTTCATTTTTTCTTTTGCTATTGTTTATATAAGAAGTTATCTATCAATTGCACCTTCATAATAAATTGGAGTTCTATAAGTTGTGTTTTTAAAGTATGACTAATTAAAGCTAATGTTGCAGTCTTTTAATCAATGATGGAAATTTTTCGAAAGTTAAAAAAAAAAATCCATGGAATTTTTTGGCAGTGTTCAATGTTTTTCTTCTGCCACCCACATTATCTGCTACGCTTGTCTAATTATGCACTTCATCCTACTAAGTATTGCATCTTGTTTGCAGTTGGATGTACATCTTATGCTCATTTCTTTGGAGAAACAAAGTGCGCCAAATTTGCAGCAGCCCTACCTTTGCTGTCGCCCAAGTTTGTCAGTCAAACATTTATGCGAGGTTAGGTTTCATCTCATCACCTTCATTTCTTTAGAGCATTGATTTATTTTGGCAATAGAGTAGACTCGAGGCTCTAAATTTCACTAACTGCCACTTTTAGTAATCTAAGCTCATTGTATGATTGTATATATTCAACTGGGGATTTGAAGTGGCATTTTGACATATAATGCAGTATGTTGCGCTCCAAACTCCAATGCAAGCTGAAGATGTTGAAATATTGTTAGTAAAAGGGCAGCACAAGCCTGCAGATAACTTATCTAATCTTCATCCTCCAATTTCGATGGACGAGCTTCAAATTTTGAAAGAACAAGAAACCTTGTCAGCACTTGGAGTCAACTGCACTGCTAACAAAGATAGTCTGGTGAGTAGATGCTTGAATTTGGCTTACTCCATGTCCAGTTCTAATTCAACTTACATCTCACTTTTTTCATTTCCTTCAGATTCTAGCGTATCGACAGAAGGAGAGGACAAGCGTATGCTAAAACGTTTAGCATATTGGCAGAAGGAGAGGACAAGCATGTCCTAAAACCAAAATTGTTTGTTAAATTAAAGGGTCAATGAGTAAAGAAAGATAGTATGTAAATATTTCTGTTTGACAAGTACTGTTGGTCGGCCTTGACTACAGCGAAACCATACTAAAGCACATTTTTGCAAATTTCACTATTTTATCACCCTATCGTTCCCCCTTTGTCGGAGTCTTATACAACTGTTTGTATTTATTTCGTGTCATATGGTTCTGAAACATTTGATCTGGTACAAAATGATTGTTTCTTTTCTGTTTGTCGTGATTTTTCAAATATTTGCCACACGTCTACAAATTTTGCATGTGAGTAAACTGAAAATCCCAGCTCACGATGAACATTGGCAGCATGCTTAACGTGTGTTTTGAATTTGAACAGGAATGATCTCCCTCTTCTTATTGTGAGTTATTAGTAAGAATTATTTGGGTTGTAACTTGGGTTTCTTATATTGGCAGTAAAATTACCCCCAGAAGTAGAGAAGTAGCTTTCCGGGACGAATGATTAGTTCTACACTGCAAGTTTTTCCTAGTGGGCGCGTACACTACACTACAATATAAATACTGCTGCACTACATTTAAAGTTTGCATACAAGAATTATAGAATTTCGAATGTTGTGTACAAAATGGAATTGGCTGGAGAGAGAGAATGGTTCAAGAGTCTTGAACGTTTGCACAGCAACCAGCAAAGTTTATAATCATCTCATACAAGAAGCAGGGCTGGAGGCTGCTGGATTTACCATCATCATCATCCTCTGTTTTTCTTTCCTTCTGAGCACCCGCAAATTAGGTGACTTTGGTTTTGTGACTCCTTTGGAAGATCTGCATATTTCAATTTCTTAGTTTTTCTTCACTTCCACAGAATAAGAAGAGTTATGATAATAATTAGTCAAAGTTTTTGATCTTCATACTTTTTGGGGCAAAATGGATGATCAAAGCTTGGTACTGGCCTTGCATGAGGAACCATTGTTCTTCTCATTTGCTTGAGGGCTCTCTCTTCCTCAATCTGCAATTGACAAAATTAGGTTTCGGAGTTTGTTCTTGCCAAAACTAGATACTACATAGAACAATGGCAATTATCTGTTCATATACCATTTTCGCTGCTTCACTCTCCTCTCTGTATCTCTTATAGAGTTGTTCTTTCTCTTTTACCTGCATAAAGAGAATGCAAAATTTGTTGAAAACAAAACGGAGGGGAAACTATTCTTATTTTAGTGCAATGTGCTTGATGTGCTTACCTTCTGATCAAATTCTGCTCTTTCAACAGCTCTGTTATCGACTTGGAGACTGAATTGCTCAACTTGTGTGAGGGGTTTGCGCACTTTCTCTGGTAGTGGAATTGGATCTCTGCGTAAAACAAGAATTAGAAGAATTAAATTGATTGAATTTTGCAGTCTTATATAGCAAGGTAGTAGTTTGCTTACTCTTTGAGAATCGGCTGTGCTTTGAACTTCCTCTTTTCTGCCTCTTCTCTTTCAATCCTTTGTCTTTCTTCCATTTCTCTTCTCATTTCTTCTTCATGTCTTTGCAGACTTTCCAGCGGGAAAGGCTCTGGTTTCGTAATAGGTTTCCGTTCTGGTTTGGGAGGAACCTGCCAAAACAAATTAATTCTCATATTATCTTATATTCCATCCCTCATGAACCAAGTACACTTAGTAGTAATTAGATGTGTTTGTCAAATTACCACAGGGTAGTCAGTGGTATAAGGATATGGGTTAGCCCTTGGGACCCTGGCTCTTTCCTCCTCAATCTGCTTCTGTACCAAATCCATAACGAATCTCCTCTCTTTTTCAGCTCCTCTTTCCTGTAGTAGATCAGAAAATGTAAACACAACGAATGCAATATGAATAACTTTTGTACATGGACAAACAAATTAATAGAAGTAATTACCTCTGTGTGGAGATGAAATGGATTTGGTTTTGTGTATCTAGGCAATGGATGCTCATGGCGAGGTTCCGAGTTCAATGAAAGCTGATAAAGAATACAGATATGATGATGAGAGACCACGTATCTAAAAATCCAGCATCAGTAGCTTATAAAAATGATATCTGTTTAAGTTACCTTATCAAACATATCCACAACCATAGCTGGAGTAGGTATCCTTTCATCTATGGCAAAGTGAAATTCTTGAGGTATAGTGACTTGCTTCTTTAGATTGCAGAATATTCCCATTTCTCCTTTGCTTTCAAAAATCTTAACAAAATGATGTTTCGAATTTGTTAAAGAACACAATATAATTTGTGAAATATGAAGAAATGTTTGGAGTGATTTGAAATGGAATAGTACCTTCTTATTCAAAGGCCTTGCCTTGAACTTTGGTATCTTTTCCAGCGCCTCTTTCTCAAGTTCTAGAGAGCTCTTCACCTTTGGTGGACGAGCCCTCAAAGTAGTATGAAGAAGAGGAGTTTTGGGTTCAGTGAGAAGATGACAACGCTTCCAATCATGCTTCTGTCATAAAGTTTGCATGGGTTAGTCAAATTGGAAAGAGTCGTGATAAGAATCTAATGAAATGAAAAACAATAATGCTCCTAAACCTTATGCGATAATTCTGTCGAGGCCACTGAAGCAGAATCTGCATTCTGATTGGCCCTGGCTGCTGTCTCAAAGTGAAATTCCTGCAGAAATTTCGGAAAAAAATAAGTCTAGTTTTTTCCGAAATCAAACTGATTTGGATTTCAAGTCGTTCTTCCAAGTATAGACCTAAAACTTATACATACAAAATTTACAGCATAAGCCTACCAGCCCAGTACTCCAACACCTGCACAAAATAGTATGCATTGATTAAGGCTTACCGTTGAAAAAGAGGAAAGGCGGCGAGCTGATTCGAAAGAGAGATACCCAGAATTCAACCCTCTCAATCGTTAGCGAGAGAGTGAAAGAGGGTCAAATCGTCACCGCAAGCAAGCATTTAACGAGTCGATTCGAGTCTACTGTTTTGTATTTTTTCTATTTTGTTTTTGTTTTCTTTTATTTTAAATATAAATTTTCGTGTTTTTAAAATTGCTCTTACGCAGTTACGCTTTTCTTTTTTTCATTGTTGGACCATGTTCTGATCAATCAATTTAGTTGGGTTTTGTTCAATTTGCTTAAATTTAAGTATTTCAATTTAGGTAAATTCGGTTCATTAACTTTTATTAATTAAAGTTCAGTTCAAGTTAAATAATTATAATTTTAATGATAATTATTTTAATTAATACTCTAAATAAAATTAAAGTTAATAGCAATAATAATAATCAATAAAAATAAAATATATCAATATGAATATGGGTCGTTCCTATGATTCCTCATATGTCCTTTCTATTTAGGCCTAATGCATCATTACCTCCCTTAACTTGGTTTCAAAGGTCGAATCAATGTCACCCTCAACTTAGAAAAGAGTCAGTTTCCCCCTCAACTTGGCAAAAAGAATCACTTAACCCCCTCAACTTGGTAAAAACAAACCATTTTGCCCCCTAATCACAACTAAACCACTCTCAATTGGAAAAGTGTGGTGCACTTGCACCCATGTGTCAAAATTTGAATAATTCAAACCTATAGCATTTTGACACGTGACATAAACATTAAAATTTTCAAAAAATGACACTAAAATTATTTTAATAAAATCTCTAAACTCAACCTTTCATATTTTAAAAAGTGTCTATTAAAGCTATTTAATTACAAAAACACTCTTTTCCTCACCAATCTTGGTGGAACCACTGCTTCTTTGGAAAAAAAAGACCAAGTTCGGTGACCACATGTCAAGTTTGGTGGAGTGTTTTTGAAAATTTTAATGTCTATATCACGTGTCAAAATACTATAGATTTGAGTTATTCAAATTCTAACACATGAATGCTAGTGCACCACACTCTTCTAATTGAGAGTGGTTTAGTTGTGATCAGGGGGCAAGCTGGTCCATTTTTGCCAAGTTGAGGGGGTTAAGTGATTCTTTTTACCAAGTTGAGGGGGGTAACTGGCCATTTTCTAAGTTGAGGGTGACATCCGGTTTTTGAAGCCAAGTTAAGGGGGTAATGATGCATCAGGCCTTCTATTTATTGGTAAATCAAGTAATGTCTCTTTTTACATTTACGCCCTCATAACTATTTATATTCATTGATTACAAAAAATTATTTAATCCAAACAAATTTAAATAAAAGATTTAACATATAAATTATTTGAGAAAATAGTAAAGTAATTATTATTATAATCGAGTAATAAAAATAAAAGTTAAAATAAAAAATAAAATAGTTAACGAATAATTATATTATTGAGTTTGTTTTTATCAATTTGGATAAAAAAAATTATGTTCTTTCATCTGCGGTCCTAAACTTTTCTTTTTCATTAGCGCTCAAAACTTTTTCTAAAACCACATTATTTGTATATAGGGAACTGGAACATTTGTTGATAAATTTAAATGTACAGAGTGAAAATAAGAATCAAAATTAAAAATAAGGATTCCTTTATGAGGTCATGTTTTGGCATATGGTCAATACATTGGTAAATTTTGGTTATTTTTAGTTTCAGTTTGGGATTTTGTTTAAATTCCTTTTTATTATTTTGAATATTTTCCTAATATAATTTTAATAGTATTTGATTATTTAATTATTCTTTGAATATTTTTTTGTGATAATTTTAGTTATCATGGGAGGGCATTAAGTGTAAAAGGGACAACGAATAACGATCTAGTTTTTAAATTGTGTTGTAGCGTAATTTGAGTTATAATTTACATGACAACACAAATTGTGTAGGTAGAGTCACATTCTAATATGAAAAAAAATTTCAGTTGAAAGATAAAATAAGTATCGTTTTACTATTAGTATTGATTATTCATATGGAAATATGGAATGTTGATCATTGGCCATTATTCACTAAAATGAAATCAAATTGGTTTATATTCCATAGTTTATAGCGACATCGATTTGATTTGGTTCACTAGGGCATCATGAAAATATTAAATTAAATCGTAATAAAAATAATTGTGAACTTTTATTATTAGATGAAGTTATATGTGACATTTTATAATAGTACATGTCATGCTTGCAATTTGACTACAGCCAAATCGAAATATTGGCTCATTGAAGCGAATAGTTGATTCTGAATTAAACCGAATTTCATAATAGACTTCAAAGTTTATGAATTTTATTTGTAATACATGAAAATTACTATATAATATATTTTTAAAATTAAGAATTTCAAGTAGAATACAATAAAATAATTATAAATTATATATAAATTTATATTTTTAAATTATTGTATGTTGATCATGTTTAAATTTATAACACAATAAAGTGTAAGGACGCATTAACATG
>CAOJBI010228873.1:0-10536 GCA_948277035.1 Euphorbia corollata
TTGAAGAACGACGCTCCTCGAAAATAATCTCGTTGCAAGTCTTCCAAATTAACCAAATAACATTGACCATGGCACTAATCCAAAGGGCTTGAATTTGAGTGCTAAAATGATGAGATAAAAAAGAAGCAATGACATCCGAAAAAGAACCATGAAAATTGAAATTTCTACCAAAAAGCAACGAAATAGACTGCCAAAGTTGTTGAGCCAACGAACACTCCACAAAAAGATGGTCAATAGATTCCGAATAACAACCACAAATAGCACAAACAGAAACAATCGAAATACCTCGCAATTGAAGCTTATCATGGGTTGAGATGAAACCCGTATAAGCTTTCCAAAAAGTAATAGAATGAGAAGGCGGAATAGAGCAATGCCAAATTCTACTAAGAACAACATGTTGAGGAAGGTGATGATGGATGAAACGGTAATATAACTTGACCGAGAAAACACCAAGACTTCCGGGACACCAAACACAAAT
Source organism: Euphorbia corollata (assembly GCA_948277035.1). NCBI lineage: Eukaryota > Viridiplantae > Streptophyta > Magnoliopsida > Malpighiales > Euphorbiaceae > Euphorbia > Euphorbia corollata. The sequence goes on from CAOJBI010228873.1 coordinate 479, forward strand.
ATCTTGCTCTTCAATGGTGCGACTAACGGTCATAATTCTGCTGCAAATATCATTCGGCAGCTACTGCAAATTAATCCAGCCAGAATTCGTGAGATAATTATCAATTTTTTCAACCATATTAAACCGATCTTGTAAAGGGAGATGCAGCTGCTCCGCAACAGTTGGCTTTATCCAATCCGAGTTCCAGAAATTCAATTTAGAGTGCCGACCAATTAACCATAAAGAGTGAGCCCGCAAAGAAATGTAAAGAGGACGTAATGCACGCCAAATAGAAGAGAAGGAAACAACAGCCCTGGGAACTTCAGTCTTGATAAACCGAGAATACAGCAGCATATTGCACCAATTTGATTATTAAATTTACTTTCTAATGGGCCAAATTTATAATTAAATTAAACCTAACCCTAATTGACTAATTAGGCTATATATATATATATAATTAAAACAAACCTATTCTAATCCTAATACAGTACTAAGAAAACGTGAATAACTATATATATATATATATATATATATTGGCCATCATGTTTGCTGCCAATGATGATGTTATACACGTTAATTTAAGGTGTGGGGATTAAGGGTTTTTGGAGTTTTCTCTTTGTACTTCATCCATACGGCTAGCACGGGTCCCGGTTCGAGAGGAGTTCGTGCACGTGAGATTGGAGAGTCAACACTTGAGGGCTTCAACTGCAGCCGTCTCTTAAAGAGATATTTCGGGTTAGTTATTTATTTGATGAAATAATCGTTTTAAAACCCTATCAATGGTTCTTGACAAGATCCTATTCCGAATTCGAGGAAATTTTAACCGGTAATTCCGCCATCGCGGTTATGTTTCCGATGACAATTCCCTACAGAACTTCCACTGGCTAAATTGCTCTACCATTTTGATTGGAAACTTGTTAATGGAGAAAAGCCACGAAATTTGGATATGAGTGAAGAGATCGGTATTACTATCAAAAGAAAATTCAGTCTTTACATTATTCCCACACCATGTTTTGCCATGTCAACCAATTAAGTATCTACCCGTTACAAATAAAGTATCTTATCACTCTCAAATTAATGAAATTGTACTAATAGTTTTCACGTTTTATTTCTCAAAGTCTTGCAATTTTTTGCTTTATTTATATTTATTAATAATAGGTACTATTAATAGTAATAATAATTATTATATTTCTACGTTTATTCCTCAAGTCTTCCCATTATTAATAATTGTTATTGTTTTTAATTATATTGCTTCGTATTTTTTTTATAAATTAGTAGTATTGTTTTGGTTAGTTGAATTGATACAAAATGCATATGCTTAGCATAATTATTTTTGTGTCATGATTTTTTTTTTAAGCAAAAGGTGATAAATTAGAACTTAAACAAGATGAGAAATACAAATGAGAGGGTTGTTCATTCACATCCTCATTACCTCATTAAAGAAAACCGAACGAGTCAATAAAAGGGCAACAACATTATCGTTTCGCTTAACCCAATTAAAGCAACAAGAAATAAAGGACAAGCACGAACAAAATGATTAAAATACGAACTTCCATCTTCCCTAGTAGTCAAAGCCTCAAATAGGTTCTTATTATCAACTTTGATTACGACATGCGAAAAAGCTAACTCCTTGAACCAGGAAAGAGCCTCACGCACATCCGAAGCCTCGGCTTTCATAATTGTACTCCCCGTTGGAAGAAATCCAGCCCCACCTACAAAAACTCCCCCGAGTTGCGAATTACAGCCCCAAAACACACCTTATTCTCGGGGGAAGTTGCGAATAACAGCCCCAAAATTTAGAAAATCCTTGTTCTTATTAAGTTTCACTAAAGATCACACATCCGTGAATCAGGTACAATATCCTCGCTTTCATTCATCCTGATACACTCTAGATCTATCACACTCAAAATCGCCATTCACTTCTTCTCTCAAAATCACTGGCAGTAAGATCTCGATCTCGATCTCGATCTCGATTTTGCACCATCACTTTACTCCACCTCGGCCTCCGCCCTCCTCCGTCATTGTCGCTCCACCTCCGACTGATTTTTTCTCCAGCGTATTTGTCGTCTCAACCTCTGCACATCGTCGCCTCCACCTCAGGTTTCTTTTTTCTCTCTAAATTGCATCTTCAAATACCGTCTATGTGTTCAATATTTTATTTAAGAGAGAAATGCTTGGCATAAATTTTAAGTAGTCTGATTTCGTTAGTTCAATTATGTTTGCTTTAGGTTTGACTCGCGTCATTTGGATTATGGCATACCATTGTTGTATTTGGTACAAATTTTCAATCCTGTACCAAGCTATCCTGATTAATTGTTTGTAAAATTGTTGATTACAATGTTTTCATGTTGAATGCTCTCCCTTAAGCTTCTCTCAAAATTTTCAGTTTTATGCAGAGACCAAAACATATTAGTCAGCTTGTGATGATTATTGGATAAGAAATTTTTAGCAACCATATAACGTTGTTTGGATATGGATGATTTATTGCTCCTAGACTGCAAAGTGAAGCAGTGTGTACTGTGAATGCAAAAGCTAAGAATTATTCAACTCTAATTCATCATTGTCCATTATATATGTGTATATTCACTACTAACCAAGTCTTCAAATGTTTGTTATGGTTGGTTAATGTGTAATGAGGACTACAGGGTTCGGCATTGTTGCACTTGACCTGTGGAAATAACGGAATGGCTCTTGCCTCTTGATCATCGTCCAACGAATGCTTGCACAAGGTAAATTTGATTCAGGATGGGCTTTGAACTTCTGTTAACCATGGCTTCATAGGTCGAATTATGATGGTCATTAAGTTACTTCACCTCGTTGAAGCCAGTATCTGAACACATCAGTCCTTTGTTTTGTAATCAATCTTTTATATGAATTTGGATGGAAAAAACAGTTAAGTTGGTTTCTCATCAACGCAGTTGTAAGAAGTAATGCTTCGAAAATATATTTGTCATTGTTGATGCAATCACGCAAATAATACTTTTCCTTCTTTTGATTAGAGTTGTGGCATACATGTCTCGTGTGCTGGAAGCTGCATTCAGTGCATTAGAAGGTCTGAACAAGCAAGGATTCCTCACTGAGTTGGTATGATAGTGTAACTTCTAAGATTTCCTTTGATTTCTGTGTCCATTGCTTGATCACTGGTTGCCTAACTTTGCCTGATGTTCACTCATGATTGCTTCTCTTTTTTTATGTGCTGATTTGGCTTGATAAATATGTATTGTCCAAAACTGACGAATTTTTATCTTAGGGCATGCCTATGTTTATCCATGTTATGGTCGGCATAAAATGCTCAGTGTTGTTTCAGACAAGGAGGGAGTTGGTGCTGCTGTCTTGATTCGATCTTGTGCTCCCGTTAGTGGTATTTTTCTGTAGCTATTATCATTTAGTGTCAAGCATATAGTTTTTTTTTTTTTTGTTGTCATTGTAACTTTTGATAAAAGGGCTTGAGTAATAAATGTATATCCTCCTAACTCGAAGTAAAAGAACACCCAGACTTTCTTCTGTGCTTCTCATGTAATAATTTCAGCTTGTATCTGATCACTGAAGAGATAAATATTGTTGAAAATATACCTAAAATCATTGGAAACCATAAGGCAAGACTATTAAAATAAAATGTCTTATTTCGAAAAAGATTTGTGTGAGAAGTCCTAAACTTAGTATCAGGATACTGGTATTATTTTTCTGTCCTAAATTGCGCAAGTCTACCTCCCTTTAGTGAAAGCCCTCTCTTTTCTTTTTTGTCTTCCCTTTTGGCAGACTAAGCATTGATATTTTTATTTCTGGAAGTAACAAAATTTAGGTTCTGTTTTCATATTTTCCCATTGTTAAGGATATCTTCCAGTGTGCTGGCGTACTCAATAGCAAGTGGAAGGTGAGTTTTAAATTTCAATTGAGAAGTTCGTAATTGGAAGAAATTGAAAGAAACTTATATGCAAGGAAACATCAATTACCCAGAGAATATTTGTGCAATTATATTATGCTAAACTTTACCTTTTATCCTTTTTCAAGTTGTGGATCAGGACTTATTAGACGGAGTCTAAGTGAACATTAAGTTGGTTCAAGAAGAAAGATATGTCTAGTGCAACTTAGAAGCTTGGGAAAGATTTTTCTTGACTAAATTTTTTAATTGAGCTATATTGTCTATACTTTTTTTTTTTTTTGAAAAACTTTTGTAAGGACAATGTGTCCAAACAAAAGCTAAAAGGTTGAGGCCGGGGAAAATATCGGGGCGGACTCCCTAGCGAAGCTTGTTCGCCCGCTTGCCTACAAAACCCCGACCCCTCTAGCGAAGCTATATTGTCTATACTTATGTGCAAGCCTTTCATTGGTTTCATTTATTGGCTATATTATTCTTTGTTAAGTTGATTTCATTTGTGAACAACAAATATAACTTGCTCAATTTTCATTTACTTAGATTTGAAATTTTTATTCGTAGACTAAGTGGAAGTAGGATTGTAAGACTAAAATATGGACGCATTTGTGGTTTGATCAAAATTGGATAGGAATGTATTCAATATGGATTCCAGATACTTTATTATGAAGACTTGAATTTTTACGTTTCTCTGGAAGTCTTAAAACTGTACAATTTCCATTCATGATTTGTATGGTGTTTTCCAGTAAACAAAAAGATTTAAATTTTTGCAGAGGATAGAAGATAAAGGAAGCAATTTTGTGCCATTTGGGAAAACTGGTACTGTTTAAAACAAAGGGTTTAGTGTAAGAGAGAGTAGTAAAGGATTATAAAATCAATACACTAGAGCTTTCTTCAATCCACATTAATTAATCGTCAAGTGAGTTTGTACAGTGTTATATTATAAAAAAACAAAAAAAAAAGGTAATTGGGACGGTTGTTTTATAAGAACCTTCCCGATTACTCTACAAAAATGAGTAATACAGACGGTTCTTATTAAACAACCATCTGTATTTCTTGTCCGGATAAGCAATTCGGACGGTTCATTAATTTAAACCATCCGGATTGGTCCTATTGCGGACGGTTTTGAACCATCCGCATAAGGGGATATTTATTCCCGTCGAGGGCTGTTTAGAACCATCCTGACAGCCCTTTTTTGTACTAGTGATATTTTAAAGGCTTTGAGCAAAACTACTTAAAATGGAGCCTCTAACATGGGACTCTAAGCATATTGGATATGTATTGTCGGTTACACAGAGTACAAATCCTTTGAAATTTTCCATCTTAAATGGGTCTCCATTTATTCAAGTCTTTAGAAACTCTTGTTCAAGATTTAATTAACAAGTGGTTCACCTTCACGGATAGAGAATAAACCTTTATAGTTGTTACAGATTGAAAGACCCTCCTTACAGTCGCACCTAGAGTTTTACCAATATAAATTCCTCACTATATCTAGGTTGAGAGTTTTAACAATACAATGAGTACCATCCTCAATATATATAGCGCTTTTGTATCCTGCTAGTCAACATCAGCTTGTACCTTTGACATATATCCTCTCTTTTTGTGCAGCTGAAATTAAATGCAAAGGTATGGGAAAGTGACTCACTTGATATCTTGAGATTTGACTTCAAATAACTTAAAATAAATTTCACACATTTAGTATGTCCAAGACAGCTAGTTCAGAGGATATTTCTCTCTAAGATAGATTCAAGCTTTTGAGTGAAAACATGACACATAAGTTCTTCATAAGACTTTAAGATAACTTTATTCTCTACGTCTATGTTGTCTTCTGATATGCTTTTGACTTCTTATCTACTTGCTTGCCTCTGAGTCATCTTCATTGCATCTGAATATAATTTTCACAGTAAGTAGTAAAACCTCCCCCATGCATTCTTTGAAAGAGAAAACCCTTTGAAAGAGATGTAAATATGAGACGCAAGGTTTTATGTGGAAAATCTTTGGAAAGAGAAAATGACGGGCACTAAACTAAGTCCACTAATTAATAATGAGAATACAATAATTAACACACTCTCCCATGCTCGGTCTTGGGTTCGCCTATATTGCCTTTTTTCTTTCAAAAAAAAATACATAAACTTGAGAAATTCAATTTTAAAAGAAAATTATGATGCTCAAATTATGCACCGAATTAATTTAGTAATTTCCTAAATCACTCAATTTACTCCCATAATTTTTCTTAAGATCTTTTGTAGGAAATCCTCTACAAAAGGTAACTCAATTTTTTCTTGGATGGTGCAAATGCTTCATCCTAACATGATATTTATAACCAATTCATTAAAATAAGAACATATTGATGAACCACCAATTTATTAGTGTTCCTAACCTCCATATTAATTCATGTTGCTAACCAATTAGTGTGCCATTTTGGAAAAGTTAATGCGGCTAACCAATTTACTTTGAATTTTGTTTAAACTTTACTTTGAATTTGTTGAGTTTGGACACAACAAATTTTGCTATCTTCTTACGTTCGTTATGAAAGATGAATTCAAAACTTTATTGGGAGTAGCTTCGTCGTTTGTGCAATGGCCAAGGAATCTTGTGATTCCAAAGAATGTGAGTATCTCAAACTAATTATGAATCATGAGTATAATATAGCATTTTGAGTATATGATCTATTAATAAGATTGTAATATATTAATGTAGGGCGGGTAGAAAGTTCCTTTATTCATTTCATGAATCGTCAATGCAAATCCCAAAAAATTCAAATCCTCAAAAATCCAAATCCATAAATCCATACAAATCCCCAAAAATCAAAATCCCTAAATCCAAATCCGAAGGAGCTAAGTTTCAAATATGAAATGTTGCGCAACCTGCTGCAGTCTAGGGGAAAAATCCAATCTTATCATTATTCCAAATCCTAATGGATATATACTCCAAACTGATAACGAGTGGCGTTTTACAGGATGAAGGTGCTGTTGCGGAGATGCTTGCTAGAGAGGAGCTCCAATCAAATGCTATAGAGCTCTATTTGCTGTAAGTTAAAGATGCATGTTGGTTTAATTTAAATAATATATCTTTTTGCCATTTTGCTAATTGACTTTAATTAACTTTAAGTTGCGTTATGTATACTTTTCTGCAATGGATTGATATCCACTAACCAAAAAACGCTTCATTTGGTATTGTTAATCCCAATGGTATCTCAATCAATGTGGAAAAGCCAAAGTGCAGAAAAGTCATTGATATACCTAGGACAAACCTTGTCTAGAAATTTGTCGAAACGCTTTATTCTATTGCTGTTGGACCTTTTGAACAAGATAAATTGTCCAAAGGGGGGGGGGGGTGAATGGCAATTTAAAACAAATAAGCTTATTTAAAAACGGTTTTCCAGGAAACGCAAATATTTCCTCAGAGGATATCTTTTGACGAAAGTGAACTAGCTGAAATATAAATAGAGTAAAGTTTAGAGATATCAAACAGCGATATTTTATACTGGTTCAGCCTCTGCCTAATCCATTCCTTGGAGACTCTGTCCAAGCTTTAATCCACTAAGAATTCTTCTTTGGGTGAAGAATAAACCACTACAGTTTGCTGATACAGATCAGAGTACCGTCCTCTATCCTCAACAAGAGCTTTACCAATACAAGAGTACCGTCCTACTTGTATCTAGGCTCTGAGCTATTCCAATACAATGAGTACCGTCCTACACTGTATCTAAGCTCCCCCACACTAACTTAATCAAAGACTAGTATGAGCGGGCGGGGGGAACGCGAGCACGGGGCCGGCAGCGGGGGCTCGGTGCCTCGCGGATGCGTGTCGTTTCGATTGGTTGCCTGATCCTGAGATCGTGCTCGGGGTCGTGTGATAAAACATTTGGTTCGTAGAAAACCGATCTTGCAATTTCGTGGTAAAAATATTCTACGATAAATTTCCACTGAAAATGTCTCCTGGGTTGTTATGCGAGAAGACAATATCACAGTTTTTTGTTTGATGTAAAAACAAAGGTTTAAAACTTCAATTAAACAACAAAACTCAGAGTCGCCACCTGGTTCAGCTCTACCAGGAAATTAAAGTATAAAAATTTATTTTTATAAATTTAAATACAAAGAGAGATTCTGGGTGCGGGCAAAATAGTTACTATTTACCGTTGATTCAAGATATAAGATATTCCATGAATTTATCTCAAAATGAGAAAATATTACTAAGTCCGGTTTTTATTTTTATACAAAAACAAAACAACAAAATATATCACAATTAATTTCCTGTTCAACAGTTTATATGTGTTAGCTGGTTAGTTGCGATATTTAAATGTTAGTTGTTAGTAAGCACTTCTCCAATATTTGGGGATTTTGGCTTTTATTATTACATGGCTTTGTCACAAATTACATTTATTTACGATAAATAAACCACCACAAATCGTAGCGAGTCCGCTAACAAATTATGGTGAATTGTGCGGTAATTAAATTACCAATAAGTAAATAATAAATTAAAACCACCACATATCGTAGCGAATCCGCTAACGGAATATGGCGAATAGTGCTGGAAAGTAAATATTGAAAAGTAAATGACTTGTAAAGTAAATACTGAAAAATAAATGAGTTAGGTTAATTATGTGTTATTTTCCCACTTTCGTAAGGAATTTTAGCACAATTAATTATTGCGTCCAGTTAGGTTAATTAAATAGTATTTTCCCACTTTCGTTAGGAATTTTACCACGGTTAATTATTATGTCAGTTAGTAAGTTAGCGATCCTCCATTTATAATGGGGATAATATTAGTATAAATATATATATAATAATATATAAACAAATTAAATCACCACAAAATGGGATAAATACCCCATAATATGGTAAAATAACCAATATAAATAATAAATATATATTTTATATATTTATATATTAATGATTAAATACATATATAGGTGATTAATATATTATATATACATATAAATATATTTAAGCAGTTTAATATTCCGACGAATAAATAAACAATTAATAAGGAAAAAGAAATTAATTAATTAGGGTTTACCCTCAGCGTACCTTTTCTGGAGTCCAGGATAGTCTGAGAGCCGGCTTGGAACCGATCGTGATGAAATCGATGATGAAGACAATTTTCCGGTGCTACGGAAGTGAAAACTTGTGGAATCGGGACAAAAATTCGAACCCCAAAAGATTACCGGTGTTACGGTGAAAACCTTTGTAGAATTGACGAAAATTAACCCGAAAAAATTGTAACCGAAAGAGCAACTTGATTTAGAAATTAAAACTCGAGTTTAAAAACTTAATTCGTATTAAAAACCGAGTTAAAAACGATTGAAAATTGACGGAATAACAATAAAAACTATATATTTTTTTAAAATTTTCCGTCCCTCTGCTTCTGAAATGGTGGACTATTTATAGCCCACCAATTCAGTAACTGGCCGATCGGCCAGTTACTGGAAAGGTAGTAACTGGCCGATCGACCAGTTACTGAGTGGAATGCTTATGTCATTCCACTTAGTAAGTGGCCGATGACACGTGCGCTTACATCGTGATTTTTCGGGTCTTTTCGACTGATTTTGACCTAACTTTTCGGGCACTGATTCAGCCCAAATTGATCGACTCCAGACTTGGTCCGGACCGGAATTTTTCGGTGTTCGCGAAAAGTGATTTTGTGATTCGGTGTTTTGCGAAAAGCGATTTTTCGAAATTTTGATTTCTGTGCACGATACGGTTCCGTTTAGGCTCCCGAAATTTCCTGGATATGAAATAGACATTGTATCCTCATTGGGCTTTGACGAACCATGATAATAGTTTGCCCCTCATGTATATAAATTTCGAAGGTCGACAACTGGATATACACGAAACAGCTGGAGAAAAAAATGCATTTGTGAATGAGTTAACATTTGTTTAAATCGACTTATTTTAGAACAAAATATTTTGCCCCTTCGATCTAAACAATGTTAATGCAATAAAAAACATATTTTATGTGAAAATATTTTTTTGTGCGTGAGAACGCGATATTTGAAATATTTTTATGCATGAGAATGCCATTTTTTGAAAATTAGTCACGGTCCATCTATGCTTGATGCAGAGATCGGGTAAAGGATCATACATGTCCCTAATAGCATTGGTGATGATGATGTTGACTTCGTTGATCAATTTTCTCTTGTGGGAGTTTGGCACTGTCAGCCGCATTGACTGGTTCAATTCCTTCCCCTAGCAGTATTGAA
>CAOJBI010229167.1:0-12200 GCA_948277035.1 Euphorbia corollata
GGCTGGGGATGAAATCAAAGAAGCACCAAAAGCCGAATCAGGCGAGGGACAGCAGTAGTAGCAGTAGGGATGAATCAAAATTGAATAGGAGTATCAACTTTGTATTTTTATTTGTATTTGTGACATTTTCATAGTTGGCAGACTGTTGTAGCTGGTTTGCATTATGAAATTGATAAATTCTCAAACGCATTTGGGAATTTGGAAATGATGGGACGAATGAAAGCTTTGTGGATGTTTAGAATATAAGTTACACTATATTAAATCTGTGAATTTTCGTTCGAGCTTGGAACTGCTTTTTTTGGAAAAGTATTCAGTTGGATATGGATTGAAAATATTTTTTTTTATTCTGATTAGGATTCTCTAAATCCTTTTCCGTTACTTTTTTTTATCTTCCAAATTAATAATATGTGCAGGTGCAAAATCTTGCTAGCAATGGCTTTCATACTTTTTCCCATCACAAAAATAAGTAATATGATTTTTCCAAAGTCAAAGGCAACCTGTCTTGTTTTGTTTGAAAATAACTACATGTCACACATTTTCTATTAGAGTACTAATAATAACTACTCTGAAACAAGCTAAAGACACGATTTAGGCTGCGCAATTCCTAATAGAAGTCCAAACTACAACATAATTATCTCATAGGTACAAGGACCAAAATAATTCAAACTAAGCTAAATTTGATTGAAGCTTAACAATGTCTTGTATTAACTGTTTGACTTTGAGATCGGAAGAACCCTTTTCTTCAACTGCTCTCTTTGCCTTCAAACTTAGCTCTTTCACTTTCTTTTTTCTCTCTTCCCTCTCCTCCCCTTCTTCCATTAGCTTTGCAATAGCATTTCTAACATCTTCCCTTCCGACTGTAACTCCTATTTCGTCTTCTTCTCCCCAACAGATAGTCACCTTTGCCCCAACCTTTACACCTATCTCCAACACATCCACCACTAACTTCTCGTTACAAAATTGATCCGCAAACAGCGGCCAAGTAATCATTGGAACGCCCGCGCTTATAGCTTCTAGCGTCGAATTCCATCCACAGTGTGTTAAAAAGCCGCCTACGGATGCATGTGACAATATAGCTAGTTGTGGTGCCCATCCTCTTACTATAAGACCTCTCCCTTTCGTTCTTTCTTCGAATCCTTCTTCTTGTATCCATTTGTCTAACTCCTCAGATTTTTCGCCTCCCCTTGTAACCCAAATAAATGGCTTATTTGATGCTTCTAGCCCCAATGCAAGCTCTATCCACTGCAAAGTTATTACATTACAAACACTACCAAAACATATATATAATACCGAACCTGGTTGTTGCTCGTCAAGCCATTTTAAGCATTGATCGGATTTGCAAGTCAATGCCTTATAATTTCCTCTCTGAATCAGATCCAAGTTATGTTTGTTGTTCAGTGAAACCGGACCAATACACCAAACCTTGTAATCTGGTCTTTTGTTTTGATAGTCTTGGACATATTCTGGCTCCAATTCTTCGAAAGTATTCATTATTATCCCACAAGTTACCTTTTCGGCTTCCATAATCTCAGCCGAAAAGGCTCCAATGCTTTTAAAGAACCCCATTGGATGTTGCTGTTTGGTTATTCGAATATCGTGACGTAATCCAGGAATCGAAAAGTATTCTGATTCAGAATCCACACTTTGAAGTACTCCCGATTCGTATATTCCATGAATGCACAACATAAGAAAACAATTGACTCCATTGAAAATAATTCTTGGTACCTGAAACTTGGTAGCAATCCGACTTGTGTAAGGCAAATTGATATCAGAAATTATGCAATTTGGCCTCGGTTTCAGGCCTTCAAGCAATGTTTGAACTGGTTCTTGTAGCAGGTTTGTGGCGAAAAAGAATTCGTTTGCTAGGCCTAAAGAAGGAAGCATGTCAAAGTTGTCACAATCCTTTGGTAATCCTGTTGATTCAGCAGGAAATTTCACTTGGAGAAGGTTGATTCGGAGGCCGAATTCGACAGCTCGATCAATGGTTTGTTTGAAACGATTAGCGTTACTTGGAGTTGTGATTATCGTGATAATAATTCCGTGTTGTGCTAATAATTTGGCAATGTCAATCATAGGGTTCATATGGCCTGGAGCCATTAAGGGAAACAAGATATAGTGTTGTTGTTGTTGAGATTCAGAAGCCATTGAAATGGAAGAATGAAGAAATATGAGTTGTACTGCTGAAATGAATGCTTGAATTCTTAGAATATGTTTTGAGAAATGAAATCATATGTAGTAGTAAGTGAATATCAGGTCAAGTGGTCAACGATATAGGATGACTTTAATTGAGCACAATTATTGTCCATTGGTTAGGTCATTACTTACGACTTGCTTAGTTAGCTTTATACGAATGGTCTATTTGGTGTCAATATCAGCTACATATGGTCAAAGTTATTTAATACTATATGATATGTGTAGACTATTTAATATTTACACATTAATAAAATAATGTTAAAAATATAATATTATAATCTAAATAACAAAAGAGAAACGGAAATAATCTTGATTTCAAAGTTAACTAAACATATTAAATTCACATAGCAAAATACAAGTGGGAAACTGCAAGTCACAGGAACTTTCAAAAGCACATCTTCTTGTCGTTCATTTCATTGACTTGATCCAAACAAGATTTCTTCCTTTTCTTCACTCCATAGGATAATAGAGCCAACCCAAACTCTCATTGCAAAATTTGCATTCTGGTTATCCATACGAATTCCACCAAAACCTCCAATTTCAATACGATGGAAATCTTCATCTTCAAGCTCATATGTATACAAGAGAGCATCGGTGAGTGTCAAAGACAAAGATCGTAGTGCAACAAGAGCCTTCTACATCAGCAACCCTTTGACCGAACTCATGTAGAATCGCCGTAGCAACTTCCCTTAGGTTGTACCAAAACGTCTCTATGTGATTTATACAGGTTCGCCCCTTGAGACCCTCACGGTGTCAAGGAGACCCAAGCCTAGATTTAGAGCCTAACCCTTTATTCTGCGGGAGTCGTATGGTTGGAAGAATATATTATTGCGTGCATGTTGCGTGCTATGTGTTTAATCGTTTTCCATCATCCATTTGTACATATTAGGATAATACCCAAACCATGTACATCTTGTACGCAATTGATAACTTAAAACTGATATTTGGTCAATTAACCTTCATCATATTTCTTTTGGTTCACCGACATGCCTATCTTATATTTGTGATAAGACAGTGAATTATAGATTAAGCCTTTCAAGATCAGGAAAGATGTGAAAGTGCATGATTGTTGACCAGTCTAGGGTAAAGCATACACGTTTTATATCAATATTATATATTAGATACTATATATTAACTTATATGGTTGAGTACCAAACAGAAAAGTCTTGGCAGACCCTAACGGATGCAAGATATATATTTTCTGAATACTGCTGGTCGCACGACAAAGAATCACTGATAGTATGGTGATCGCACGACTTATAGTATGGATTTTTTTTTTAAATCCGAAGAGATAATCATCTAATTCTGTTAGCTATCCTTTTTCTATAAGATTTTTACGTAATATAGGATTTTATTATTCTATTAGTTTCTTAAGAATATTATTTGGAATATATTTACTAGTTATTGAATACGGATTTTATTATTTTACTTTTCTAGGGTTTTATTTGAATTATAATTACTTATCAACTATATGATACGGTAACTTTTAATAGTCGTACATGTACATTGTAAGATTTCCATTGCATTGTGAGATTTCCACTATGTGAACAAAAAATAATTTTGTAGTTTTTCAAAATAATTTTTTTTATAATCAGTTTTTTTAAAATTAGTGAAAGTTGTAATATAATGGATAATCGAATAGAAATATTCATATTGAAAAAAAAAATTTTATAACTGATGATTGAACTATATCCGAAAAATATTTACAAAATAATTACATATTAATCCATTACTAGAGACTTTGACAATGGCATAGATGATCTTGTACAGGGATTACATTTAACCAATATTTTGAAAATCGGACCGGATCAGCCGGTTCAACCATGTTTACCGCGGAAACCAGTCATAGGTCCAGTCGGTTTAATTGAAAGTACCGGTTCAGTACAAACACGGGAAAAACCGGTATAGATCAGATAATACCGGTAAATCAGAGAACCGACTCATACCCGGTTTTTCCTTCACACCAGCTCATACCTTGCCATATGGTCGCCGCCTCTCCTTTTCCGGCCACATCCCCGAAAAATTAATTTTATGTCAAAATTGTTCGAACCAGACATAATCTTGGATCCAGTTTCTGCGCTTCAATTTAAAGCATGAAACCTAACCAAAACAAACTTAGAGTTGAAAGCATCGAACGCAGAAATACTGAGAATGAAGCTCCCTTCCTGCAATTTTTTTTATTAGAGAAACTAATTCATTTTAGAGTGAGAGAAGAAAGCTGAGATAACAAGGGGGAAGAGACTAGTCGAAGGAGCAACACGAAAATAATAAAAAGAGTGATTGAGGTGTGAGGTGATGAGAACAGTAAAGAGGGCCCATAAATTAGTACACGTATTTGATGGTGTGGATGAATTGTGTATGACGTGGCAAAACATAGTTCAATAGATGAGAAAAGGTTGGCATGCATTAATTTTGTACATTACGGTTGTTCCTAGGTTATCAGGCTATGTTTTATCAACAAATTATCTTATCCCATTTTCTAATTATTTTAATATTTTCATATATTTCTTTATTTGTACAACAGATTTTTGACATTTGTTGTTAGTTACAATTTATTATTTGTCATTATTTTTTTATCCGAATTTTCAGACTATATTACAACTGATTCTATCTGGTCGTACCGGTATATCCCATACCATTAACTCCACTGATATAATTTCCGGTACGGTTTTGAAAATAATGCACTGATTGCTTACAGAAATGAAAAATGCACATAAATTGAGACAATAACTAGTTGAAAAATTTTCACATTATATTTATTGCAAATTGCAGCTTACGTAGCATAATCGCGAGTTGATGACATCATATTTGTCGGGAAAATCTAGTCTTCTTTAATAAGCAAGCTGGGCTGGATTTAGCCCAGCCAATAAAAAAAGCTTTTTTTTTATATGAAAAACGACCCAATGCATAGTTTAGAACCAATCATAAAATCCATGTATATCACAATTATCATAAAACTCATTTAAATGCATGTGTTGGATCTAGGATCACTTCATGATAAAAACAAGGCCTAATGCATCATAAAAACAAGGCCTATCAGACTTGTTACCACGGTCCGCTCGATCTGATGAAAATACATACCTATTTTGAAATATGGATTTGACACGAGCTGAACGGAGCTGAGTTGTCGTATTTATTTTATTCGTAAATAAAAAAAAATCGAAAAATCGCATTTTGAAAAGTCTGGTTTCACTAAACGAGGCAAAAACCCGCGAAAAAATCAAAACCCAATCAAAACGGGCCCCGAACCTAATATATTGGCTCCCCTGATTTGGGGAATATGCCCCCTAAATAATTAGCCCGTGGGCTAATTACCTATGGGGTAACATCCCCACAAATCCGGGAAGCTAAGGGAGCAACCCCTAGTTGGGTAATTAGCCCGTCGAGCTAATTACGCAACTATTATATAAGGGGGCTTCCCCCTTCCCATTTCAACAAGTTTTCGTCCCGGGTTTTCCACAGAGCAAATTTCGTCAGTTTTCACTCCTAAACATGTCAAAACTCTATCCGATTGAAGTTTCTTCAACCCAAATCACTTGAGTTTCGATTTGAATCAAGTTTTTCACTCATAAACTTTCGATTCAAACTCGTTAAAACTTGTTCAAAATCAGTTTGACTCATGATTATAGCCATAACTCGAGTCAAAACGCTTTCAAACCACCATAAACGCTTTCAATCACTTTCATTTCAACTTTTCTCAAAAGTTTTCATCAAAATAACGACAAACTCGGTCCTGAACCGGCTCCCATGTCATCATGGACAAACAAAAAGGTAACTAATAGGGTATTGGCTCCAAACCTTAAACTTATTTACTTTATTTTGCTCATTTGACATTGCATGCTTGACTAAAGAGCCACTGGAGCTGCTTTACTTCTTTATTTTTTAGTAAAATACATTGATATGTGTGAATAAGCTTGCATTAAAGATCAGATATCCCAAATTAGGGGAAACTCCGTCCGAGCACTATGGGAAAATCCCAAGTAGCCCGTTTTTCTGCTGAAATTCTGGCTTACTTTTATGATTTTGTTAAGCAGTCGTAATGCCAAAATTATCATTCAAGTCATGATTCTCGATTTTTGAATAAATTAGTAACTATTATCCGAACTCATAATCTCTATTTTCAAGGTATAAAAATCCCATCATGGATCAGTATACCACAATTCTCGGTGGAGCTGAACCGGGTGGTGACTCTTTTTCTGTAAAATAGGTTACTAATCTTATTTTACTATTTTTATCTTTATCTTTAAGAAAATCAAGTTGAAAATGATTTCTCTTAAAATGAATTTATTCCCCCAAAGAGCAAACGCCTATTCTTTTTTAAAAACAAAACCCGGGCAAATTCGTGTCTCGCACAATTCGACCCATTTTCACAATCGTTGACAAAAAGGACCGCCTACTCACAGGACTGGTACCAGCTTAACCATGCCGAGGCTGGTACAAAATCAGCCCATTTTCCTTTTAAAAAGGGGTTGATCGGTCCAACCGGATCAGAACTAGTCCAAATAGACCGGTACCAACCTATGGCCGATAAGGCCAGTATTGGCGGTGCGACCGGTACCGGACTGGTTTTTCAGTTAGCACCCCGTTTTGCCCTTTTTTCACCGTCTTCGTCATTTTCACTTAGTTTTTCATATTTTTACACTGTTTAAAGGTACCCCCATGATGGTTAACACATTTTCCCCAAAATTAGACCTAACCTAATACGATGTGGCATCTTCATTAATAAAATTAAGCAAGAAATTGAGTCTAAAATTAATCTTTTTGTAAGAAAAGCGCGTTGGAAACTCAAATTTCCTAGTTTAAAGCTATTCAACATGCAATTCATTTCATCACCTTAATCTAACTTGTGCCATATGACTGAGTCTTTTTTGGTATATTAACTCTTGATTGTGGTGTGATTTATCTCGTGATAACCCTTTGTGGATGTAGGGAGATTTAGGTTAGATACATGTTATGGTTTATTTTTTCCTTCGGGTATTGCAATTGTAAAAATCAAATGTATTTATAGATCATTTGTATTTAGGAACATTTGTATCCCTTGTACAATATGTATATAACCCCATTAGAATGGCACTTTTCAATTCTTATGTGTTTATTTACCACACTTTATTTTTTTACCAATTTTTGCCTATTTATGTTATAAACTGCTAAATTTAAATCGAAAATGATTAGAATAATTAGAAATGTTATAAAGATGGTGATGTGTATGTAATCCAACTTAAATAACGACCAAGTAGGTAACTCATTCGGATCCAAATCTTTGTATTACGGTACAGTTTAAGTCTAAAGAATCCAAGTTGTACCAAATTTTCCAGAAGAGTTGATCAGGTGACGACTCTGTAACATAGGCTAAAGGTTTAGGCTTTGAGTCTTTTAACACTTATATTTTCTTCAACGATTTTTTGAAACCCTCATGCCCCCATCTCACGGGGCCGGCGCCTCGCGGTAACCGCGCGGATCCTTCAAAACGTTGTCCGCTCATTGTGGGACTTTGCTAAGGAATTATTTTTTAAACTTAAAAGTTTACAAGACTGTTGATGAGTATTGAAAGAGTCATTAAATGAGTTGATCCACCTTTATAATATTTCTCGCATTGCATATGCATTAGATGGATTAGCCTTAAGGTTAAGGTGCAAAATTTTTCATGTGAAGCTTATAGAAGCATCACTTTTACCCCCATGGGAATCAAGGATGCCTAGTGAGTGGATCACTTTTTGCCATATCACATGTACCTCCTTTTTTCGCACCTACTTAGGGAGAGGCTTGGTGTGTATCGTAGTGCAACAAGAGCCTTCTACATCAACAACCCTTTGACCGAACTCATATAGGATCGTCATAGCAACTTCCCCTAGGTTGTACCAAAACGTCTCTATGTGATTTATGCAGGTTCACGCCTTAGCATCCTCGTGGTGTCAAGGAGACCCAAGCCTAAATTTAGAGCCTAATCCTTTATTTCGCGGGAGTCGTATGGTTGTAAGAATTTATTGTTGCGACCATGCTAAGTGCTATGTGTTTAATCGCTTTCCATCAATCATTTGTACATATTAAGATAATACCCACATTATGTACATCACACTAACCACATTCTTTTGTACAAACACGAACTCACAAACACTCTTTCTTTTATTAGTTCAGGTTTTAGGACGCTAATGAAGTATCATGACATTATAAATCATAAAAATCCCAAACATCATAAAATATCTTGTTAGTATTCACTATCCCGCAGAGATGTCCGAGATTACATTGCCTTAGGAAAACGTGCCATCCTGGCATACCCACATATATGATGCCGAATAGGCATCCGAAACTCTACTAAAATTTAGTCATGGGCTGGATTTAATTCATTCATTTGGTCTACCACATAGAAAACAAGCACACAAACTTTTAGAAAATTATAATTAAGTCTTAAAAAATGGAAAAAAAAAAAGTAAAATTGAAGGCCAAAACGATGGAATTTGGTAAAAAAGTTGCTAGTTGGGCCGTTTTGCATAAGAATAAAGTCCAAAAAAATCAAAATCCTCCGTCCCAAAAAGCCATCATCAAAAGTAATTTGAACTAGCCGCTTCTATAATTCTTTTTCAAATAGACCAATGCTCATTCATCTACATCAGTAACAAAAAAAAATCAAAAATCATAAACATCAATTCATTCATTTCACATATCATAAGGGTATGACACACTGTTTACCCAAAAAGTAAAAGTCTTCAAGCCAAAGTTTTTTGTAACCTTGGATTGTCACCATGGTAGAGCATTACCACCACACCTCGACCATCATTTCAAACCAAGCATATGACCACTAATTAGCATTCTTTTTTAGGAATCGCATTGACTCCTCTTCACATCAATCCCCTGAGGTTAGGAAATCACTTCGTCACCTCATGAGTGTCTGGAGAACCTATTAGGAGCTGTCATAAAACATAATGACATCATGTCCTAGTTCATCTTTGGTTGACACTCAACACTAGAAAGACCGAAGGATCGCCTTGTCCCTTTGTCGCTAAAAGTCACATTGGTCGAGATAGAAGGAATTCCACATACCGACTTGAGTGAGGGATCAAACTCAGGCAATAATCAATCAGGATCACCTTTCTTGTCTATAATTATGGTGAATCCTACAGGAGAAGATTTCAATGATTAGTAGTTAGTTGATCCTAATTCAAGACGGGGAGCTCAAACCGGGAATGATAGTGAGAATGAAGTGGCCATTGCTCGAATGTTCTCTAGCTCTTAGTTTTAAACCATCCTTCAAACCTTAATAAGAGATATGCTAGCTAAGGAAAGGAACTCGGTCAGGGTTTCGGAGATTGAGTTGCCACTCATAAGCGTAAATTAACCCAAGTAAATACGGGTAATTAGGCAACTAAATCACTTAATTTGGAGTTGAAAAGCATGGTTTAATTGGTGATTTTTCATTATATTTGCAGGTATAAGGGTGCTGCAATTTTGGACTTGATTTTGGGCTTGATGGCGTGGCCCATGGAGGGAAAGAAGAGGTTGTTGGACCAAAGATCTTTTGCTGGAATTATCTAGACGTTCTTTAGCTTAGTGAGAGTAGTTATTAACTTGTCGACAATTTATTTTTTGTAATATTTTATTATTCATCTAGAACATGCCACTTGCCCTTATAAAAGGGTGATAAATGGCACTTTTTGGTTGGCTTTTGCTTTGGAAAAAAGCTCTACTTTGTTTCCTTCTTCATAAATTGTATACTTTTCTCTTTAATGCTCGAACTGAATTTCTTCATATTATTGTGCATTTATATTATGGATTTTAGTGGCTAAATACTTACAGCAACCTCGTGCAGCAACCTTGTAGCAATTGTGGTAAGGAAGCTCCTATTTCATCACTTTTAAATGTTAATCTATTGATGATTGTTGTGTGTTTGCACTTAATTTGATGTAAGATTGATCACCTTACACAAGGTAGGATCACGAAGGATCGAAAGATGAAGTGAGAATACGGAACTAACACATTGCACACACGTTCTACAAGGACTGAAAGGAGACTAGAACTTGTGCTAGGGGTTCTTAATTTTATTAAGATGCTTGCTTGAACTTAATTCATAAAACCTAATTCATATGAGAAGAAATCCCAGAATGAACGTTTTATAGTGGATCCAAGCAATAAGATAGTAGGCTGAGCTTGGTGACTTTAGTGCAAGAGACCCTTGTTAGCACGGTCCGTCAACGCACAATGAGGACACAATGCCTATTTCATATCCAGGAAATTTCGGGAGCCTAAGTGGAGCCGTATCGTGCACAGAAATCAAAATTTCGGAAAATCGCTTTTCGCAAACACCGAATTGAAAAATCACTTTTTCGTAAACACCGAAAAATTCCGGTCCAGACCTAGTCCAGAGCCGACCAATTTGGGCTGAATCAGTGCCTGGAAAGTTAGGTCAAAATCAGTCGAAAAGACCTGAAAAATCGTGACGTAAGCGCGCGTGTCATCGGCCACTTACTGAGTGGAATGACACAGTCATTCCACTAAGTAATGGGCCGATCGACCAGTTACTACCTATTGAGTAACTGGCCGATCGGCCAATTACTGATTTGGTGGGCTATAAATAGCCCACCATTTCAGGATGCAGAGAGGTGACGAAAAAAAAGGGTTTTTTTTATTCCGTCAATTTTCAATCGTTTTCAACTCGGTTTTCACTTCGACTTAAGTTTTTAAACTCGGGTTTTTATTTCAAAATCAAATTTCTTACTCGGTTACTTTTTCGGGTTAATTTCGTCAATTCTACAAAGATTTTAACTATAGTACCAGTAATCTTTTGGGGTTCGGATTTCTGTCCCGGTTTCACAAGCTTTCACTTCCGAAGCACCGGAAAAATTATCTTCATCATCAATTTCGTCACGATCGGTTCCAAGCCGGCTCTCAGACCACCCTGGACTCCAGAAAAGGTACGCTGAGGGTAACTCCAAATTAATTATTTTTATTTCTATTATTTGCTTAAATATATATATATATATATATATATATATATATATATATATAGATATTTATATATACTTATTATCTACATATTTGCCAAATATATACATATATTTATTTTATCTATATACTTATATTTATTATTTATATATATACTCAATTATTAATATACATATATATACATATATTTATATTTATTTATTTATTTTACCATATCGTGAGGTATTCATCTCATTTTGTGGTGATTTATTTAATTATATATTTATTATATATATATATATATATATATATATATATATATATATATATATATATACATATATACATATATTTTCCCCATTATAAATGGAGGACCGCTGACTTATTAACACCGTTAACTCGCTAATTCAGCTAACTTACTAACTTCCTTACGAAAGTGGGAAAATACCACATAATTAACCTAACTTATTTATTTTTCAGTATTTACTTTACAAGTCATTTACTTTCCAGTATTTACCTTTCCGCACTATTCACCATATTTCGCTAGCGGACTCGCTACGATATGTGATGGTTTTAATTTCTTATTTACTTTTCAGTAATTTATTTACCGCACAATTCACTATAATCTGTTAGCGGACTCGCTACGTTTCGTGGTGGTTTATTTTATTGCAATTTAATGTAATTTATGACGAAGCCATGTAATAATAGCCAAAATTCCCAAACACTGGGGAAGTGCTAACTAACAACTAACATTTAAATTCCGCAACTAACCCGCTAACATATATAAATTGTTGTACAAGAAATATCTATTTATTTATTTTATTTTTATGCAAAAATAAAATTGGACTTAGGAATATTTTCTCATTTTAAAATAAATTCATGGAATATCCTATATCTTGAATCAACGGTAAAAAGTAACTATTTTTCCCGTACCCAGAATCTCTCTCTGTATTTAAATTTATAAAAAATAAATTTTTATAATTTAATTTCCTAGTAGAGCTGAACCAGGTGGTGACTTTGAGTTTTGTTGATTAAATGAAGTTTTAAACCTTGTTTTTACTTCAAATCAAAAGCTGTGATGATGTCCTCTC
>CAOJBI010230046.1:0-17598 GCA_948277035.1 Euphorbia corollata
TAAATATATATATTAATTTTTTTTACATAACTGAATATAAATTTTACATATAATTACGTTCACTAATTTGAATAATTTAAAAATATTATGAATTATTGTATTTAAATTCAAAAATCAATTTGTTTAAAAATAAAATTTAAAATAATATTAAATACAATATATAACTATATATTATATATAATAATTATTTATCGGACCGGATTTAGTATTTATATAAAAACTTTTTATTCATAAAATTTTAAGTTTTAACAAGATCACCGTCGAAACAAAAATAAGTATCAAGCCCGGTTCATGAATACGAATTCGGGCCATGGCGGTTAACAGCCGTGAACACTCATCCCATAAAATAGAAAGTAAACTGCAAACCCCTGAAAAACCAACCCTCTTGCTCCTCCGGTATCTATCTGTCACCACCGCCTTCACTGCTCTGTATACCAAATTTAAAACCCTTGTTCTATGAACGAGAGGCCATGACTCAGATGCAGAGGAGCTTTCTATCCATTTCCACTTGCCCATCCTCTTTCTTCCGGAGAGCTTCTCCTTCAGCTGTGTGCCATTGTCTGCTCATGGCCAAGGTGCCTTTCATCCTCTCATATGCTTGCACAATACTTAAATTTTATGCAATTTCTCTGTTATCTCGTTGTCTGCTACTATTCTTTTATGCTAATGTTATTCATCTGCATTCTCACTTTCGCTTCCTTCGCTTATGTTGTATCTGTAACCTTCGAATTCGTTCCCATATATTATATGTATACTTTTGCTTTTTCACATGTGCACAATTTCTTAGTCTTCTGTAGTTTCATTTATAAATCTTATTTTTTACAGTTAGACTGCCGGACACTTCAGAATCGTCAAGCTCTTCTCTTGCCGTCTTCACATTTTGGTTCTTTTAATAAATATACACAACGCTTTCAGCTTGGACTGAAAAAATCCGGAGTATCATCCATGATCTCTGTCAGCCATGATAAAGCTACCCTTTGTCTTAGAAATGAGCCTAGGAGGATTTCAGGTGTCTACTCCTGTTCAAGAAGTGGATTTTTTGATTCTCTAATTGGTAGGAGCTGCTCATCCTTGAACAATATAACCACATCTAAAGCTTTACAGAAGAGGCTTTTTTCCATTGTGAAAAAGCCGAATCATTATGCTGATGGCTTTAGAAAACACTGGAAGCAGCCAAGACCTTTGGCAGCTCATTTGAAAAAGGAAATTAGTAGTGATAGTAATTCAGCCAATGTTGATGTTGATATCAAGACATCAAGAACAGAACTAGCTGGAGATGTGATACTGGGTTCCTCCGTTTCAACATCCCCGGTTAATATTAGTAACCCAAATTCTAAAGTTAGTGGGAGAAAGAAGAAGGTTCCAAAAACCAAAGCAAAGAAGGAACAATCTTCCGGAATAGCATTGGAAAAGGCTTCTGTTTCTGATTCTCTTCAAAGTTCTCCTGCAAAAACTGACAAGACAAGTAATCAGAGTTCCATAATGGAATTAGAGGTTAGCAATTACTAATTTGTAGAAAAAATATGATTTATTCCTTTGCTCAATTGCAAAGTTTTAAATAACATGGTGTTGCTTTTCAGAATAGATCAAGTGCAAAGACAGTCAAAAGCGATTCTTCTTTAGCAAAAGAACGGTCCAATAAAAAAAGTAAAAAGGGTAGTGGAAAGGGTAAATCTACAAAATCTGTCGCTGAATCAGTAGAGAAAAGAAAACCTCAAGCAATGGCCAAGCTGACTTCTGTGGCACCAGGGACACTAAAGCATTTGTATCCTCCAACAGGAAAATCTGTTGTTGTGGTTGAGTCCCTTACAAAGGCAAAGGTAATTCAGGGGTATCTTGGCCACATGTATGATGTTTTACCAAGCTATGGTCATGTAAGGGACTTGGCTGCAAGGTCTGGATCTGTGCGCCCTGATGATGACTTTAGTATGGTATGGGAAGTCCCTTCTGCTGCCTGGGCTCATCTTAAGAGCATCAAGGTTTCACTAAATGGGTAGGGGTTATCTATTCATAATTGATGATGCTATAATTGTGGTGCAAATATCTTAGAGTAATGCAATATTGTGTGTGCTTGAAAGTTGAACTTTGCATTGAAATCATCATTGCAAAGTAATATATGTTTTTTGCCTGACTTTATTTTTTTTTTGTTTCATGTACCTAATTGCTCTCATCCTTTTGCCTTTCTCTCAGAGCAGAGAATCTTATACTTGCATCGGATCCTGATCGAGAAGGAGAGGCAATTGCTTGGCATATTATTGAGATGCTGCAGCAACAGAATGCCTTACATCAAGGGATTAATTTGGCAAGAGTTGTCTTCCATGAAATAACTGAGGACTCCATAAAAAATGCTTTGAGATCTCCAAGAGAAATAGATTTGAACTTAGTTAATGCTTATCTTGCACGGAAAGCTCTTGACTATTTGATCGGATTTAATATTTCACCATTATTGTGGAGGAAATTACCGGGTTGTCAGTCTGCTGGACGTGTCCAGTCTGCTGCATTGTCCCTTATATGTGACAGGGAAATGGAAATTGATGAATTTAAGCCTCAAGAGTACTGGACCATTGATACTACTTTGTACCAAAATGATCCATCTTCTTTGGTTAATGCTCACCTCACCCATTTTGACTCCAATAAGTTGACTCAGTTTTCAATCAGCTCTCTTGCAGAGGCAAGGGATATTGAAAGTAAGATTAATAGCTCAAGTTTTAAAGTTGTTAGCATCAAAGAAAACAAAACCAGAAGGAATCCTCCCACACCTTATATAACATCGACACTTCAGCAGGATGCAGCAAACAAATTACATTTTCCTTCAACGTACACAATGAAGGTTTGGTAACATTTCGTCATTTTATTTGCAACTTATTTGGTTTGGCTTATTTGAGTCTTTGTCATATTTGTCGAATTGAGAATGGAAATCCAATTTTTGTGAATCGTAAATGAAAGTTTGTAAATCATGAAAATTAAAGATTTAACATATTTGACGCCAGATATTATTGAAATCTGGTCTAAAAAATGCAATTTTAATATAAAAAATCCAACCTAGCTCTTAGAATACTAATCTAATGCAAATATAATTCTTATAAAACTTATTCACTAGTCATTGTTCATCATCAAGGGAATCATCAAGTCAATAATCATCTTTTTCTTCTTTTATTACAGCAATTTTATTTTCTCTGTCCAAAATTAAATCTTCAATCACATCGTCTTTAAGAGTAGGCTCCTTATCCTTTCTACCACTATTTAAATTTCCTTTTTCTTAGTTATATTCATGAATGGGACCAATTGGTGGAATCATCAGAGTCAACCACTTCACCCTGATGTGGTCGATTTATAACCTAGTTAGGGTAATTGATTCA
Source organism: Euphorbia corollata (assembly GCA_948277035.1). Lineage (NCBI taxonomy): Eukaryota > Viridiplantae > Streptophyta > Magnoliopsida > Malpighiales > Euphorbiaceae > Euphorbia > Euphorbia corollata. Next base: position 3,360 of record CAOJBI010230046.1, read on the forward strand.
CCCAATAGATTCGAATCTATTTTGGGGTGAATACGAATTCTATAACTATGCTATTTGTTTACTTTAAATAGATTTTTCATGAAGTTTTTTTTGTTTTTTATTTGGTAAAGTCATGATTTCAATGATTAGCTACAATTAGTATCACATAAAATTGGTTATCCTAATTAGAAAATTATGAATGTTTTCCATCCAATTATCACATACTTCTGGATTGTTGGCTTTAATGCAACCTGTAGGTGAAACATGTGTAGGCATGAAATGTTCTGTTGTCCTTGTTTAAAACATATCAACGAACTTTCTTATGATGTCACTGTCTAGTGTATATAAATTTGCATAAGGTGATCATATATGTCTTTTGTCTTTTCCTTCTATCTTTTTTTTTACTCAATTGTACCTAACTTATCATGTGGATACAGCTTGCTCAAAAGCTTTATGAAGGTATTCTATTATCAGATGGTCAGGCAAAGGGTTTGATAACTTATACAAGAACAGATGGACTACATGTATGTACCCTCTTTACTTAGATATCGTTTTCACCCTGATGGTAATAGCTGTATTGTAAGTTGGAAATGTTGGCAGGGACATATGCATCATAATTATGTTCTATTCAGTGTTGTTGTTGTTTTTTTTTTTTTTTTGTAATTAGTTATCTATGTATTTGTTAGTGCATCCTCTAAAAATGAAGGTCTAAATGCATATGTCTTATGATGTTCCTTTTAAAAGAAAAATATATATACTGTTTTAGTTCTTTATTTTGGGAAAAAGAAAGCGAAAATTGAGATTAGATGTGGCCACTATGGTTCGGTTAACTAGCCGTAAGGTTACTTCATTTCAAATGATATTGCAAAGACATGTGGAAGGTTTTGCATAACATATCTAGCCTTCCTAAAATCCTCAAATTACTACTCAGAAATTGTGCTGACACCTTTCTGTATGTTGTTGTGTACATTATTAGTTGGTGTTAAATGATATTTGCTGGTTTCATTTGAATTTTCTCACCTTCCGTTTTGCTCATGCTCTCAGATCGCTGATGAAGCTGTAAAAGAAATACGTTCCTTGGTGATTGAAAGGTAACTGATATGGGTTTCCATCACTTCATTTGGGTATTATAAATGGCCACATCATTTGTTTTTACTAATAAGTGGCTCCAGAAGTATAAATCATCTCATTTTTTCTGTCATTGCTATTTTATATCCATCATTTATGATCTTGATCTTTATATTGTCAACCATTCTGCTTGCTTGCAAAACTACCTTTTATAGGTATGGCCAAGATTTTGCATGTGGAAGTCCTCGTAAGTATTTTAAAAAGGTGAAGAATGCTCAAGAGGCCCATGAAGCAATTAGGCCCACCAATATTCGGTTATTACCATGTAATCATGAATTTTTACTCGCCATGTGACTGTTCCAAATTTGAATTCCAATTTTTGCACCACAATTGACTGCGGGTTCTTTGTTGTCAACTTGTAGCACTGCTTGTCAATATACTTGATGAAGATTCCTTGAAGTTGTATACACTTATCTGGTGTCGCACCATGGCATGTCAGATGGAACCTGTTATCGTTGAACAGGTTAGGATGTATAATCTTTTAATGCACATTAAGTAGAACTTTTATTTAATTTACGAACTAGAATGAGAAGCTTTGAACTTATATTGCATTCTTGTTTCTTACACATTATTATGTATTGAACGCTTCCATGTCTATTGTATTTGACCCTATTCTTTTGCACTGCAATTTAGTTTATTTTAGTTTTAGTTTTAGTTTTAGTTTTGTTTTGGATAATTATAAATTTCCAGCCCAGAATGTACATAGCCTTTATAATGTCAGCTGTTAAGGCTCTAGGCGCATGCTAGGCTCAAGGGGTCCTGGAGCCTAGGCTGAGGTGCAAGGCACTCGCCTAAAGATGCCAGCTCAAAAAGTACATAACCTTTATTTTAGTTTTAGTTTTGTTTTGGATAATTATAAATTTCCGGCCCAAAATGTACACAACCTTTATAATGTCAGCTGTTAAGGCTTTAGGTGCAGGGGTCCTGGAGCCTAGGCCAAGGTGTAAGGCATGCGCCGGCGCAATGATGAACTAAACTATTTATAAAATGAATTTCAATAAATAATAAATCTGGAGTACCATATACACAAAAATACATACTTCTTGTTAAAAATCATATACTGACCTAATTATATTTACATTACTAGTAGTTAAGTAGTTGATTATGAACTATCAATCAATTTGAAATTAATATGAAGATATCTCTCGTTTCTTTTTCGTTCCTTTTTTATCTCCACCAATTCTTCTTTCTTCCTAATTTCAATCCTTCTTTCGTAATTTCTCCCATTTTCTAATTTCTATTGTTACATTTCTTGACTTCTCTGTGTTTATAACTAATATTTGTTTTCTTAATTACTGTTCTTACCAATGTTATTAATAGGCGGTTGCCTAGGTGCTCAGGCGAGGCGGCGCCGGAGAGCCTCGCTGGCATTTGGGCGCCACATCTTCAAAGAGGCACCACCTAGGCGAGCTGTCTCAGGCAGAGATTGCGCCTTAATGAAAATCTGTATACACAGGGCACCATCATTGAGAAAAGGCATAATGCTCGATTTAGTACTCAAACTTGTCCTAAAAAATCCCGTAACTACTTGAACTTTCAAAACGTCCCTTTAGGAACCTTACTTTGAAAAAGTGCGCCGCTCAACTACCTCAGGCCGACGTGGCACCCCTTGACCCGGAATTCAAAGTATGCCATGTCGGATGCCACGTCAACTAAGGTAGTTGAGCGGCCATTTTTTTAAAGTATAGGTACTTGCCAGGACGTTTTGAAAGTTCAGGTAGCTACGGGGATTTTTAAGACAAGTTTGAGTACTAATGCCTTGAGAAAAAACTCAAGGACTAGTTACTTACATGATGATTTCACTCAGAAATAGCAAAACACTCAATTCATAATGAGATACAACATGGCACATTCAACCAATACATGAATATGTAAGCTGGAATAATTGATTGATCTGTAAATAGATAGGAAGATCTCATTCCTTGTAGTTTTTTATGAGAAAAGGGGAGATATGGTTGTCAACGGATACTAGTGGATCAAGGAACACAATCCCCATACCCATTAAGTTTTCAAGGAAAAAATTTACCATCCATACCCATACCCTTACCCATTAAGTTTTTGGGGATCCCTATTAATTTTTGGGTATTTCCCGTACAAGCCGAACTAAGAATCCCAAAAGTCAAATGTTACTTCCGTTTCCGCATAACGAACTAAATCTGCATGTAAGATAAAAAATATAATCAATAAGACAAATAAACAAGCAAAAAATGTTGAACCATAATCAATCTCTCAACTAGTATATTAACAACAAGACACATTAAATGAATCTTTCTGCTTAGCACTTTGAAGCACAACATGTCAAATACATTTTGAGCAATAAACTATAAACATGTATTTAATACATTATTATCCGAATTGCAGCGATGGAGTACTGACATATAACAAATGCTGCAAGTTATATTACCGGATAATTTTATCAACTTTAAAATAATCAAGAGAAATCAATAAGTCCACACAACAGTCCAGTAGAAAAATACTTCTCTTCAAAACACATCTGTAAAACAACCGAACTAGTGCAAGTAAATAAGTTGTAACAACGACAAAATTTGACTGTTAATGGTTAATCAAATAAGTTGTTTTCTTAGCAAAAATCAGAATTTCAGTCCTAATGGATAAAGAGAATAGAATAACAGTACCGAACTCACAATAACTAAAATTGATAGAAGGGTGGAGCCGTGGAGGCAGGGTGCAGGACAATGGAGTGAGTATACTAAGAGGCACAAGGTTTAGGGTTAAACATATATTCAAAGTATTGTTGGGTTTCTGTATTATTTTGTAGGTCTTTGTATAAAGCCCATAACATTTCTTTTTTTAATAGACAATTTTTTTTTCATAGACTACTGATACAAAATATAAAAAAATTACAATTACTTTCATAGTTTGGTATTATTCGGGGATTATCCATTGGGTATTATCGGGGTCAGGGATTTTCGGGTATGGTCTACACTCCCCATTTCCATACCTGTTAAGGTTTCGGGGATAAAAAATTCCCATACTCGCCCACGACTATTCTTATCGGGGAATCTCCATCCTCATCGGGGCGGTTACCTTCGGGCTCTGTTGACAATACTAGGGGAGAATAAGAAGTTTTTTTGGGACTGTAAGAACACTTGTCCTTACATTCCTTATTTTTCTTCTTTATTATCTAAATCGTTCTTTTCCTAAAAAAACCTTATTTTGGTGTCAGACGTGCCTGGAGTCTGGTGCATCTAGGCGCATGTCTATTGCATGTGAGTAGCCTGATAGGCTCATAGGCGATGATATTTGAGCCTGAAGGGCCCGGAGCCTAAGGTGCGCCTTTGACAATTATGGTCATTAAAATCTACGTATACGTGTGTGTATTGTGGACAAATGCTTCCACATTTTAATTGTCTATATAATGTCAATAGCATCTGATATGCATAGTTATCTGGCCAAAGCAACTATAAGGAAGTGTATGATAGCTTAATTTTCATGGATCTAGAACCAGTGATTGCATATAACTGGTTGCTAGTGACTGAAACAATGTTACTGCAATATGTTCCTGATCATTTGCCTTAGGCACAATCACGTTGGGGTCTGTGTTTTGTGTTCTGGTTCAGCAAAGGGGACTGGGGTTGATAATGTAAGGCAGGAAAATATACATAATATTTTTATTGATCGTTGTATTTGGTGGATAGGAATTGTTGTCATCAAAGCATTTCCTTCAAACATTTTTTAATGTATTTTTTTTACTAACTAGATCCAAGTTGATGTTGGGAATGCTGATGGGTTGATTGCTCTCAGATCTGCATGCTCCAGAGTTGGGTTTGCTGGGTACTCAGCTGTTTATGAGGTACTGCTGTAATTCTTTTTTAGGGCTTCATTTGTTGCTTCTCTCTAAGGAGCTGGAGTGCGAAGAAGTGATTGAATAGAAGTCTGATTTAAACCTCTGTGATAATTTTTGTTTTCAGGATACTGATTCCGCAGCAATAAGATACAAGGAAGATGATGTGTATGATAGGCGGGATGCTTTTGAAATTCACAAGTCACTAAAGGTGGTGATATTATTTATGTAAAAAAAAATTCTTCTTAAATGAAATATACAATTTGAAGATGTGTATTGCCAGTTTTTTTTTGTCCTTTTTTGTTTCTAAAAAACAGCTCTTTATCTAGGATGTTGAACTTAAAATCTCATATATTTCCTTCCTATGATTTACATACTCACAGCCAGGGGATCCTTTGATTCTTGGTGATGTGATACTGAAGCAGCACGTTACCAAACCTCCACCACGCTACTCTGAAGGATCGTTGGTACGGTAATTTTATCTACTATGAAAAGTAATAGCATTTCTATATATTATCTTCTTTGTTAGTGATTTGTATGGTTGTTGGCAATTATCCTTGTTATGCTCTTCTTTTTTCTTGTTGATAAAGAAAAACTAATTATCTAATGCTTTAAGTTACATTCAATGTTAACTGAATGTTGTACTACTGTTCTTAACTCTGGAAGATATTTTTCTAGGGTACTGTCCCTTGATGGGATAGACTGACATGTATGTCACTTTTCTTCCTATTATGTAGTAACATTTGTTATTCAAAATATATTTTATCGCCTCATTCATATTAACATCTACTATGGAGCAAGTAACTTGTGACTTGTTGTTCAAGTTCCTTTTGTTCTTACAAATGCAATTTGCATGTAACAGGTTAAGAAGTTGGAAGAACTTGGCATTGGAAGACCTTCAACTTATGCAAGCTCTATAAAAGTTTTGCAGGTAGGTGGTTGCCGTAGAAAGGGCTCCTTTAAGCAATTAATGCGCGTACGTTGTAATATATAAACTAACCATGAGGCACTTAGTTTCATAAAATGGTTTCCTTCTACTACAAATGGTGTGAAAAAGGTAGAAGGCATATTCATATTGATGTCTTGGTAAAATTGTTGGTGATAGCTATAGGAAAGATGCGGGATCAAGAATTTCTTAGAATATAAGTTAATCTTGTGGTGCAAAATTATGTGACGATAGAGTATGAGAAGAAAAATTACTGGTATGTGAATTTAGACAGCAGTAAATGGAGTTTTATGAGGATTCAAGGATTTTAAAACAGTACATGTTATGATGTGCCTACTTCTCTGTTGTACAGGTTTTTGTAGTTCTATATTTTGTGTTTGTGGTAGCCTTGTGATACGTCTTTTGATTGTGTTAACAGGATAGAAAATACATGACCATAAAAAGCCGTGTTTTGTATCCAGAATTTCGTGGTCGAATGGTAAGTCATAGGTATATCTATTTAAGTCTTACATTTACAATTCTGTCATGCTCCTTACCTGATAATGTAGTTGCCTATATTATTTGTATTTTCTGTACCAGAAATATTTATGAATTCATTACATGAAAAATCGTTGAATGTTTAAATTTTCTAACTACTCTAATTGCTTAATGTTTTTTCTTAAATAGAAATTTTAGTGTGGATAACTGCCTATCATGAGATTTTAATTTGCCTTCTGAAATGAGTTCTGGAGTTTGATATAGTTTACAGTTCATACGCATATTAAAATTGTGTCTGGTGCTGTAGTATTTGATTTGTACAAAATGCAACTTCAATCTAGTGTTACTCAGTTCTGGTTATAGTACATTGACACCTGGCTCCATCTTTGAAGATTGCTTGCAAATTCCAAAATGGCCTTTTTATAATTCTATCATTATGCAATGGGTATTTTGGTAACTTTTTTTAACAAAGTTTGTTTGGAACAAAAAGCCTACATGTTTCAGATTTTGATGTGAACTGAAGTACTGAACACATAGTGCTTTATAGTGTCTTTTTATGTCTACTTGCCTCTTTCTAAATAACCTATACTTATCGTATGGTTGCAGTTGCAGTAAGTTACCTTATTTTATCTTTCTTTTCAAACTTCTAAGTGTTTTTTTTTAATTTTAGGTGTCAGCGTTTCTCTCTCATCATTTTACTGAAGTGACAGACTACAGCTTTACTGCTGATATGGAGACTGAGGTGATTTTAATTGACTTGTCATGTAAAGTCTATTGTCCTCTTCACGAAGTCACATTTTTCCTCCTTACTGTTATTTAAATAATATAACCTGATTTGACTGTATTCGACTATTCATATAGAAATCACTTTTTCTATATCATGAATCTCTAGATATTTATTGATAGAAACTCCCAATTCTCAATTTACCATGGTGTATACTTTCAAACCAGCAAACTTCCATTGGTTCTGTTTTCTATTCTGAAGAAAAGAAAGATACAAATCATTTGGACGAGTTTTTCTTCTACTAGTGTATGTTTTTTAATTCCTCGTCTATCTGTCTCTTCAGCTTGATAATGTTTCTGCTGGCATAACTGAATGGAAGGGCCTGCTGAGAGATTATTGGAGTCGATTCAGCTCATATTGTAAGCGTGTAGATAATGTCCATATCCACCAGGTTTGTTTCAGTTTGCTTATGGTTCTGATGACGATGTCCTCGAGAATATTGATTTTTCGTTGGGATTTGGCATTTTTCTCATAGAAAGTTAGGTGGTTTTAATTTATCTGCAGGTGGAGAAGTTGCTGGAGAAAATATTTGGGGATTTTTTGTTTGGTACACTCCCTGATAAAAGCAAGGCATGCCCAAGGTAATAGACATAAAAGCTTTCTTTTATTTTCTCATTTTTTTTCTCGTAAATTAGCTGCTAATTTCTTAACAAGATAACTTGAATCCAATTGTTTGAACTTATTTCAGTTGTTTGGAGGGCACTTTGATCTTCAAAGTCAGTAGGTTTGGGGCAGGCTATTTTATAGGCTGTGATCAACATCCAAATTGCAAGTGAGTATGAATCACCTTGATATTTTTATATTTTCAACAGTGCATGCTTTGTATAATTCTCGTGCAAGAGTCTTGTGAGGGAAAAAAGATATATTTCTCTCCTGATGTAAAATTAATTTTATCTTATGGTTACATTTTCACTTAGGAGCTCAACATCCTGAATTGTTTTGGTGGGTGTTGTATTTTTAAGTTTTTGTTGGATGATATATTTAATTTTTATTAGTTACAAGCATATGTATTATCAATGCACATTTTGTTTGGATCGTGTGGACAAAAAGGTGGGTAGCATCAGAAACATTACTGCTATTAATGTGTTCAGATTCCTGTCAAAATATAACAATAATGTTGTGATTGCTAAGGGATATAGGAAAAGCATTTGTCCTTGGAAATCATATTAACATTCTAAAACAGAGAGAAAGGCTTTTGGTATGAACTGGTCTGTCTCTTGATCGTAAACTCAAAGAGGACTTTTACCAAATCATTTTGATTTTTAAAACAGTCTGACGAAGTAATGCATCAATTTTTGTAACAAAAAAAAAATGATAAAGTGATAATTTTTCTTTCTCTCATCGCCAATGTTTATCTGCTGGTTCATAATAATGAAATCGTTCTTCATTCCTTGTATTAGTGAATTTTCTTGACTGCAACTTTGGGGTTACTGTATCGAGGCTTGTGCGTTACTTTTTCTGGTGTTGTCTGGTCAACTTGTGTAGGTATATTGCTAGGACATTATATGGCGATGAAGACGAAGTAGACGTAGTTCCTCAGAACAACACTGTGGAGGAACCAAAATTGCTTGGGGTTCATCCTGTTTCTAACGAAAAGGTTTTGTTTGTGCTTGAATTTGTTGTCTAAATTAGATTGTTTGAAAATTTCAAAACACTTCAAATGAACAAATGAAGTTTCTTTCTTTCAGGTTCTCTTGAAGAATGGTCCCTATGGATTCTATGTACAGCTCGGTGAAGACAGAAAGAGGGACTCGCCAAAAAGAGCTTCTGTTTCTCATGTAAATGAATTATTTGGATAGAGCTATTTGAATTCATGAAATTCTCTTTCCAACCATAGTTTTCTCCTTCCTCTGCCAGATTTATACTAAAAGCACATTCTTGATTTACAATTTTTTCACCTTTTCTTTCTTGTTTATATATTTGATGAACAATGGCTTCTCTAAAATGCATTAGCATCTGCGAATGTCTGTAGTCTCAAATGAATGCTAGAAACTAACTAAAAAGATAATTATTTGTTTGTTTTGTTCAGATAAAGGATGTGAATAGTATAACAGTGGGAGAAGCTCTAGAGTTGCTACGTTACCCAGTCACATTGGTATGCTTGCTTGCCAAGTATGCTGTTTTTTTCTTTTTGCTTTTGCACTAGCTCAATTGCGTTCTACTTTTTCTAGGGAAAACACCCGAAGGATGGGAATCCTGTGATATTGAAGCTCGCGAAGGTTGGATTTGTAGTAAAACATAGACGAACAAGTGCTTCAGTTCCCAAGGTATGCCCTTAATCTTTTTTTTCTGATAAAAATCTCAATGCTGAACAAAAAGCACTGTTAATTACTCTTACCCTTTGGGTTGGAGTTCAATTTTATTCTCATGAAATCCATTGACATTAAACAAGATAGTTAAATAATATGAAGTAGAAAAAGATGGAGAGAGGTTGATTTGTTAGTTGTAACATACATGTGGGCAGAATATGAAGGTAGAAAATATCACCTTAGAAAAAGGGTTGGAGCTTTTATCGAGTGATGGTGCAAGGCGAAGCGGTCGGCCCAAGAAGGATCCGAAGTCAAAGCTTCAAGTAGTAGTTTGATGCTGTTTAGGCTGTAGTAGTTGAATCAATCACCCCCTTACAACACAACAACTTCTATAACAACACAAACCACCTGTGATTGAGGTCAGATACTTGGTTGGTTGGGCAATTAGGATGATGATTATAAGCAATTTCGTGGCAACATCATTTTTTTTTCCTAAAGTTATTTTTTTAGGTTTGGGAAGGGTTCCTATTTACTTAACAGAATGGGGGCATTCTTTTTTTTTTCTTTTCTTTTTTTGGATCTGAACTTGTAAAGGTTTAATAACATATAATTTATTGTTAGAGTCATACCCTTTCAATCATTCTTAACACCAAGTGAATGAAGCAAAAAATTGAGGAGCAATTATTGCTGCTGTTCCGATAATGATAAATTGATTTAAGAGCACAAGCATGGCAACATGTACGTTATCTGTAGTGTGAAATTATATTGGCCTAAAACATCAGGAGATGCCTAAGTTGTCCTAGAAAAACCTGCCGTCCTTTGGAACTTTCAAAGTGACCTAGTTACCTTAACTTTCAAAAACATCACTTTGATCCTTGAATGTCATGTGCTAACTTGTAGTTGTCAAAAATATCATTTTTTCTAATTTTCTTTTTCGAATCAGAAACTGATACGTGGCGTTCAGTGAACGAAGTGATGTATTTTTTTAAAAGTTGAGGTAGCTAATGGGTCATTTTGAGAATCCAGGGGTTTTGTTGGGACAAACTTGTCGATGCAATAAGCCAAATTATATTAGTCTTTTATGATGTATATACATGTTTATATAATTTCAAGATATTGTGAAGCAATATGGTTGATCATTTGGGCTGGGTGAAGTTGCAATATTCATTCTACATTGCAGTAAATGAATTTAGGAGTTTGAAGACTGCTTTATCAAAATACTCATACGTGGTTGTATGTGTATTTTGAAAAAACAGATTCTGCTGGCAAGAAATATATACATAAGACCTCGAACTCACAGATTATGGGTGGTGTTATGAGTTAAGACAGTAATTGAATGGCTAAGATGCATCATTACGCCCTTAACTTGACTTCAAACTTCGGGTGTCATCCCAAACTTTCAAAAGGACCAATTATCCTCCTCAATTTGGTAAGAATGCACTAGTTTTCCCCCCTCAATGTTACGCGTCAGCTTCTGGTTGAAGAGAAAAATGGCATCTTCGAAAGTCAAACCAACCAGATTCTGAGACGTGACATTGAAGGGGTTAAGTGGTTTGCTTTTGCCAAGTTGAGAGGGGTATTGATGCATTTGGCTTAAGAGCAAAAAAAATGACTCTAGCCTCATACCAACTAGACAAGACAGTAGAAATCATAAACTCCAACTTGTACTTATGGCCTGTTTCATTTTGATTTCATGCACAGTCTCCGTCTTCTGTTGATTGATTTTTCAGATAGGCCAGGAACGTGTTGCTCTCTTTGTATAATGTGGTCCAGGATCTTTTTTTTTTAAGTCAACTATTTGCTTTCTTTGGTTTTAATAGCTGTTACTACATTTGTTTTCCTTCTCTTTGAGCTTTCTGTTTATGGATATTTATTTGTAGTAGCTGAGCTAACAGTGAAAAGTTAAAACTGATCAGTCTATGACTTGTCCTAACTCATGGAAAATATGAGTCTCCGGTCTGATTCTGTTTCATATCATTTGAGTGGCCTGGGATTTGTATTTTACAAATAGCCCCGCTACATTTTATATTGATAAAATACCATGTTTCTTGCTGGATTTTTTGTTTTTCGAGCGATTATTGTTCTGCGGCTTCTTCTTGTTTGAAAAAAATATTCAACTCCGCCTATGTGGCTAAACACAAAGCCACTCCCAAGCCCGGAAAAAAGGAGGGTTATGTTGCATTCTAATTGGCTGAAATCGGTATTTTTCTTTAATAAGGTAGCTTAATGTAATGAGATTGGAGTTTATCCTCGCCGGTATTTCGTGCAGTGATGCGAATTCGATCCGTTAAGTAAGCTTTAATGTATGTGTCGCAGCGAAAATGGAATGTGCACGTTTTTTGCGTGCATGTTGAAGAGCTTGCGAATGTACAAGCATGCTGAGAGGGTACAGTATAAGAGAGTTTGAGGTTGTAAGTTGTATTACACTTGAATACAAGTACAAGGCTTTATTGTTTAGAAGCATGATTTACAAATGAGAGTTATGTTTATTTATATTAATGTTACCTCCTTAACTTGTAGCTATGGTTTATTTGGAATATTCTTGGCATATTTTAGTGTTTTAGTACATAAAAATTAAAATATGCTAAAAATAATACTAAAGTGGGTTTAGATGGTTCCTTGAAGTTTGCAGCCCGTTGCTAGATTTTCTAGGCAAACAGGGGCTTTTGCAAAGCTTCTGGAGGTTTCTGGCAACATTCTAGCTTCGTTAAAGGATTATGGAAGATTCTGCACAGCATTTAGCAACGGATTTGGGCCCTTGCAGTGTCCTGAATGCCATTGGGTTGGGCCAATGTGGACTGTATGCGGGCTGTTTGTGATTTTTGACCAATCGCAAAACCTTGCCTTCCTTTGATTATTCCTTGCACAGTATTCACGTAAAGCTTGCTAAACATCTATCAGACTTTACCATGCACTTTGCCAATCGAGCGCACTTATCCTTGGCCGATGTTGCGAGTTTACTTCGCACTTTGTTGCGAAGCTTCGCATACGTTGCTTGGTTAAAATTTTCATGTGTATATGCCATCGTGCACGGTAGCAGTGGGTTGCGGGTGAAATTCGTGCCTCGTATCATTAAGCTTTATAGTCCATTCTCTCGCTTGAATGGCTAGTTGTGTTGTCTAGTTGCTTGGCTTAGTGCATGCTAATGCTAAAGATACCGAGTTGCTATGTTAGTCGATGAAGGTCGATAGGGATGGTTATAATTGTTTAGCTATTGATATTGAAGATTAAGTTTCGTGTTTTTGGGTAGTTTGGTTATCCTGATAACTTTTTGTTATAATTTGTTTTTGACTCATTGCATCTTTAGATACCCGAATTTGTCTCAAATAACTTACTATCTCCCTTAACTTTTAAAATGAACCCATAGCTTTCTCAATTTTCAAAAAATTCATTAATGTATTTTTTAAATGTCACATGTCCGTTTTTTATTGATTTGACTTTTTCAAAGATGAATGTCTTTTTCTTATGATTTTCTCCTTCCAATAAAAAATTGACACGTGACTTTCAGATAATAAAGTAATGTACTTTTTGAAAGTTCAAGTAGATAAATTTTATGAGACAAGTTCAAATATTCGATATAATTTTTTCTGTTGAGTTTTGCCACGGATACATGCATAACCAAATACGTGGGTGTAGTGTACGTATGTACATGAATTACTATGTTTCGTCGATATATGAGTTGCCAATATTAATTTATATATTTAGCTGTTCAAAATTAATCTGTGGACTATTTAAAATATTAATTTATATATTTTACTGAAACTCTATATATAGTCAACAAATAAAAAAAGAAAGAAGCTTTTATTATGAATTTTAAATTGCAGTCATCAGATTTGACTAAGAAAAATGTTTATATAATAATTTACCTTGTTTTTATTTGTTTAATTAAAACAGAGTTTTGATTTCTATCATAATTTTTTTGAAGTTTAATGCAATTCTTTCTAATTGTTTTTCATTGAATATGTTATATTATGCTCAATGCCTTGAATGTGTGATCATTTATTTTAATATGTCCGTATTTAATTTACGATTACAGGATTAAATTAACTGAAATACCTGACATGTTAGATATGATATGATCCATCCAACAATGTTGATAGAACAATAATTCTCCTCGAGCCAAACATTAAGAAAAAGAATATCTTCCGGCAAATCTGAGTTGGCGTGTTCAAAATACATATTACCCTCCAAACAATTGGATGTTATTTTATAATTATATGTTGTAAATTAAAAATTTAAACAATTAAAATTGAATATTTGGTATTAAACTTATCATGTATTAAATATTTATATTATTTGAGAAAAGATAGAAAATTTGTAATGCAATTGTATTAGGTGAATTGCTCTGTTTAATCAATAGGAAATATACTAAAACTAGACTAGTCAAACACTTACTAAGAAATTTCAATATATCAAATAACAAAAAGATATTTGACTAATTAAACAAAACTAAAAGAAGTTTTAAGTCATACCGCTTGAAAATATTCACTAAATGTACGTCGAAAAATGAAAAATTATAAGAAAATTATTGCTTTGTTATATTTTATTATTTGAATTCATACCCCCTTTCTTACTATATGTCAAGTGTGAACTAAAAGCTAAAACTCTCGAAGGCATACAATTATATTGGTTTAAGTGATTTCTTTTTACCTATCATTTATGAACGCATAATTCAAAAGATGAATTTGTAATAAGGATTGATAAAACATTGGGCAAAACTAATTTTATTCACAAATATATCACAATAAAATTTTTGAAATGAAAAATAAAAGAAAACCTTATTTGATGCAAGAAAAATGCAATATATTTATGCAATAGATCTTTTAAATACCTCAGTCATGCTGCATATCTCTTTGTAATTGTAATGGAAT
>CAOJBI010231245.1:0-10351 GCA_948277035.1 Euphorbia corollata
CATGACCATTGTTTTTATTACTGTTCATACAAATAAAATTATATGCCTGATATTGTTTTTGCTAACATTAGTAATATTTAATAAGGTGAGAATTGCAAATATTTTTTTCATCATTATGTTAATATTTTTATTTAAAATTCATGAGTTTTACCCCGATAAAAGCTTTAGTTGAGTGTCGTGGCAAGTGTTTTGTCTTAGTTGGTTAAGACATGAAGCTGTGATCCTAGAGATCGCAGGTTCTCGCAGGTTCGGGTCCACATTCGGGTAAGGTGAGGATAAAATTTTCCTTTATTATTATTATTATAAGTCCAAATGATGCAAATTTTAAATAATATTTCATTTGAATTTATATAAATCTAAATTGCAAATTTGTTTCATGGAGTAAATATCACTTAAAATTTAAAAATGATGCAAAAGTGTCTAAAGAGTTGTTACCTATTTTCCATATAATTTCTTAATTAGTTTAATTAGGTGGAGAATGAATTTCGAAAATAAAAGAGGAGAATTCAATTTTAATTTGTTGCCTAAAATGTGGCAGAATTGTAGCCAATGTATTTGTCAACTTCACTGTGATTACCATGCCAATTAATATAAATAACTTGATTCGATGTATTTTGTGTAAATTTCAAATATGAAAAGAATAACAAACTAGTTAAGTAATTTTGGGCTATTATTATATAATTGTTCAAATAGGCAAAAAATAACAGGCGGGTATCAAATATAGTAAATATTTTCAGAAGTCACGTTGGTTTATCATTCCAGATTAATCTTATGATTTATGGTATGATCTTGTCAGGATTATCTGTAAGTACAATTTTTTTTTTTCTGGAAAATACATTTTTTGTTTATTTTGTTGAAATGTAAGCAAAGTATTCTTTTTTTATTATTATTTTATGGTAAAATGAGTGTTTTGAACTAATTAAATAAATACATTCAAATGAAATATTTTAAAAAATGTCTCTTTGAATAAACAATCAAAATTGGCTTTTGATTAGTGGTATGTCAATAATAGCAGATCATGTAACACACAGCGAGGTGACATAAATTTGTTGGATGTGGTATAATGTATAATCTATTCGTCTAGGAGATGTTTCGTTTATTTTGCGTAAATTTGCTATTTTTATAGTTCCCAATGACTTACCATTAAACATTACGTGCTAAGTAGATTTTTTAAAAAGTGAGCATCAGCTGTTGGAAGGGTTTATAGTTGTAATATTTCAAAAACTCCTAAAATAATTTTTTTATGCAATCTTTTTATATATACTACCTCTAATTTTTATTATTTATATTTTGACCGCAAGTCCATCGATATCAAAAAATTATCACTTGAACAAATGTACTCATGTGTCCCTAATATTACCAATAATATGAAATATATTTGAATTTTTATTTACTTTTTGTTATTTATGATGATATATTTAAATAAGAGCAAAATTAGGAAATAAGTATAAATATTTAAATTGAAATAAAAAATATTAAAAAAATTAAAAATTTAAAAAGAAAAATAAAAAAAAATGAGGTTGTATCTTATGCAAAAAAGAAATCATAATTTATAAAATTACACATTCGGGGTGGGTTGAGGATTTTCTTTCCCCTGTTTGTTTACAGGAAAATATTGTGCAGGAAAATATTTTCCAGATTTTTCAACTTTTGTTTGTTATGGAAAATAAATCAAAGGAAAACATTGTACAAGTCAACATGAAAATATAGTGTAAATAAAGGAAAATGTTTTCCCATAAAAAAGTTGGGAAAACATTTTCTTTTGTTTTATCACCTCACATCCTCCACTATTACTATCACCATCAATCCCTATATCTCACTACCACCACTACCTTCACTTCGTCACCATTACCACATTCTCCATCCCACCATCACCGCTACCTCCATCTCGTCACCACCACCACCACTTCCTCCACCCACTCATGCTATCATCACCTCCTTTACCCTGCTACCACCACCTCCTCCTCCTCCGCCCCAACCACCACCACCATTATCATCACTTCCTCCGCCCCATCTCCTCCACCTTGCCACCACCGCAGCCACCTCCACACCGCTCTCACCACCATCACCTCCTCCACCTCCACCCCATCATTGCCACTACCACCACCACTTCTTCTGCCCCACCTTTTCCACTTCCTCCACTTTGCCACTGTCACCGCCACCACTTACTTCCTCCACCACTTTCTCCAACCACGGTTACCACCCACCTCAATGCGCGCGCGCGTGTGCGTGCCCGCATATGATGTTGCATATTTAAATATGTGATTGAAAAATATTTTCCTGATATGTAAACAAATATCAGAAAATATTTTACAATGATGTAGCCAAACACAGAAAAATATTTTATTTTCCTGCACACTATTTTCCCTTACACAATATTTTTCCCTGCAAACAAACGGGGCCTTAATGTAAGCTTATTTTCTTTTCAAAAAAATTTATATACTTACACAAAAACCCAATAATTTCTCACCTCCAATCCTCAAATCTAACCTATTAAACATTTTTTCAATTTTTATAAAAACTTAAAATTGAAAATTAATTAGTAGAAATTACGGGTTTATCTTTAAGTTTAAACTAAAAAATCCAAATTGTATATACAAATTTTTCTTGTAAATCCATATACGAGGAGCATTGATAAATTTACATACTTCCAAATAGAATATTACTAAGAAATTATCATAAATTTTACCAGAATTTACAACAAAACTTCTGTAAAAAATATAATATGTGAAAATTGCGATCCTAAACAGGGGGTGTTTCTCAAAACTTCTCATTCTTAACTTATTTTTTAAAAGATACTTATAAGAACATTTTAACTTAAAAGTTAGGAAGATAAGTGTTTCTGATTTTTTTTAACTTAAAAGTTAAAAATAAGACAAAAGTTAAAAGTAATACTTACTTCTCAGAAAGTGTCTTTTAAATTAAAACTGTCTTATAAGTTAAAAATGAGAAGTTTTGAGAACCACCCCCTAAGTAGATTTATAAACAAGCCGGTTCCGTGTTGCTCCCAACAAGAACAATTTTTATGGTTAGATAAAATGCTCCAGTTTAACAACAGATAATATTAGTAATTACTACTTTGGGAAAACAATTGAAAATTATTGCGAATTTATGTGTAAAAAGTGATTATGAAAAACAATTCAGTGTACAAATACTAATTGCGATTATGAAAGGTGCTGATGGTTGATGGAAAGCAAATTAGTTAAATAATTTCGGCATACGTCCCATTATAAATATTTTACCAAAATAATTATATAATTGTTCTAACGCAAATTTTATAGTGATTTTGTTAAAAATCAAGTTTCTATTATTTTACATTTTATTACCATTTGATCAATGTTGTAATTATTGATTAATTGGTGATGAGAGATAAATAAATTTTCACTTTTTTAAAAACAAAGTCATCATAACTCACTTTCTACTTTTTAATAAGTAATTAATACGCGGAAATGAATAATTGATGGTAAAAAATTCTGATAAATCGCAATGTTTCGGAACTGCAAACTGTTAATGTTGATACAATAACTGATTAGAACTGTTTGTAATAATGAAATTAAAAACATTAAATCGTTACTCTCTTTATTTTGTTGGAATATTGGGAAAATTTTATGTATAATTATGGTACGATATGTATTTGTCAACAGTCAGCAAATGAATATATACAAATAAAGTATTTCCAAGAAAATTGACTTATATAGAACAAATTAATTTTGTAAATAATTTCTGAAACTGAAAAAAACATTGCATATAATTTGCAAACACATTTTAACTTTTTTGTAATATTCTCATTTTTTAGAAGTCATTATTCCCGCGAAATTTTCGGCAAAATATAGTCGTATTTATGGAAAAACTATTGTTGGATAATCAATTATAACAAATTAATTAAATAATATATTAGAACATAAGTAATCTGATAATGAACAAAAATATAACATTAAAAGTACAAAATTCAGTTAAATAATTAACCTGTAAAACAAATTCAGTCTCATGAGTTCGATAAACATCAAAAAAATTAAAAAATTAATGTGTAAATTCGCTATCTATTTGCAAATTCAGACTATGATCATTATCACAAGTATTAGTTTTTCATTAACACTAAACTATAATAATCGAACTATCAATAGAAGTATCAAATAAAAGAAAAAAGAATATAGATAAGGTGGAGGGCACCCATAACATAATATAATATATAGTGACACGTAACAATACAAGAGAAGGAAAAAGCATAGGGTTAATGATGAAATTAGAAAATCATCTCAAAATCATCCAAAATCTATGGTATGGAATTGAAAGTTTAAGTCTTCTTTTTTTCCAGCCCAAAGAATCACAAAAAGATTAACCCTTTTGCTTTTTATTTCCTTTTGTACTTTTAGGAGCGTCTCCTCTCCCCTTTTATATATAGCTCGATCATCAAGTAAAAAAAAAAATTAATGCAAAACAAAATTTTCCCTCCAAAGTAACATTTAAACTTGTATATTTCTAATAAAGTTTGAAAGTGACCTAAATTCGGTTCTAGTTTGATGGACATTCTAATGTCTAAGCTAGCTTGAATTAGAAGTGTATTGAATTAGAGATCTTAAAACTAAGGGCGAACCTAATATACATAAATATTGACAATGTCACGGTGTTAAATGTTGATGGAGATTTTTGTACCACCACCGTCTCTTTCCATTCTCTTTGTTGGCGGTGAACAGTAGTAGACAAAAAATATAATCCAATTCTTGAGTTTTTGGTGGCTATAATGGGGTTAAATGGTGTCCAATCTTACTCCCTTGCCACTGCGGATGTACACAGGCAAGGCAGCTGTAGTTTGACTACGTTATAGTACTTTGGTCTGAGTTATAATTTTTTTTATGAGGAATGATAGATTTAATAAAGAGCCACGTAAGAAGTAAACTCGTTTGAAAATGAATATAATTCGTGTATGTGGTTATTCATTCCTAAGTTCGCTATTTCGATAAAATTAAATGTGACAACAAATCTTAAGTGTGCATTGGACCATTCGGCGTATCCAACTCACAACATATATATATGTTCACTAATCCAACACATCCAATCAAAATTCGTATACAAAACAGCAAAATATTTTTTCCCTCTAAATCAACATTTCCTCCAATAAGATTATAGATCACAGATTAAGTTTGAGATTGACCAAAAGTATCATTTACTAGTAGAAATGAAATCAAGATTCAAGAAAACCATAATCTTTATATAACTTTGGGAATGATGCAAAAAACATATAGTATGAAGCTTCTAAACCATAGTTAATTTGAAGTCAAGATAAACTTTAGGTCATATAAATTCATAATTCACTTGACTTTGTTCTATTTTTGCCGTTTATATCTGTTCTTAAGATGCCCCTCGACTATGAGTTTTGTCAAATTAAATCATTTGTTCAATGCTTTCCTTTAATCTCATAAACCGCCAAATATTTTGGGGTCAAATGCTCTTCAAGACTTCAACAAATGTAGTGAAATATCTATAATTTATTTTCTTTAGTTTTTCGTTGTAATTCATCTAATAAATGGCGGGTTTACATTATTATGTCTTATTCACAAGCTGGGATTAAGCTGTCAACTTAAGGTAGTATAGTAAGCTTGAATACATTGTTAGAATCTTATCCATGTTTTATAAATCTTAAGGTGATGACGGAGATTAATCCGGAGTTAAGTTTTTTAATTTTTTTGAAAAAATTTATCAAAATATGAATTATAACTTATTACTATATAATAAAAAAAATATTATTGAAAATAAAATTCAGTTTTGATATTTTCATTATATCCTATATTTTATTTTTAACTCTTATTTTTTCTTATAAATGTAACTATTCTTTACCAACTACAGTTTTTATCATTAAAATATATAACAGTGTTCAATGCAATTAAGTGTGATCACTCATTTTTGCAAATGTAAGCAGTAAAATTCGAACTCGCCTACAAGCCTAACATGTGTTGTGTGTGTGTGTTTTTTTTAACCAGACGAGTATAGTAAAGTTTATTCTATATACCACCAGTTGGGCTAGTAGTAAGGTCATGTTCTTTTCAATTTCTGAAAGCTGAACTGAACTGAATTTAACTGAACTGAAATGTACTGAACTGAACTGGACTGAACTGAACTTAATTGAACTAAACTGAACTTAACTTAACTGAACTGAACTTAACTGAACTTAATTGAATTATAGTCCAAAAGAACATGGCCTAACCGTCCCAATTTTGAAGATAATATTCTCCTCATGGCGTGCTGTAGAATTTCAAATGTGATAATTAAAACATAAATATTACCCCAAATTTTAGGTTGAATTGGAGGATTAAATTGATGATCCCAATTTTTTCCCTAATTGCTAAAAGAATTGCTAAAATCAAGTAGAAATAGAAAGGGGGAAGACATGTCGTTTAGTGTAGGAGACAATAGTAATTAATAAGCTATAAGGGCTAAAGCCTAAAGTTAACGGTAAAAATTAGAGTTGATAACAGTTAAACTTAGGATGCTTTGGTGGTAAATAAAAATAAGCATGCAATGCAAGTATATGTACAACTACATGTGCCTAAAAATTGGGGGGTATCCTAAAAAAGATACTTTTCTTTAAAGGCATAGACACAAATTTCTAACCCTTTTTAGTTAATATTCCCCTCTTTGAATTTTACCTTTTGTTTTTCCACTTTTTGCAGTTTTCACTATCTGAAACAATTCCCCTTCGTGTTTTATTTAATTTATAAAAAATAAAACTCTTTTTGGTCCATATGGGTAATGTCAGTTTGTGTTCTAATCTCAAAAACTAGTATATGGTTTTTATTTTTTAGAAAAATGAGAAATAAATAATTCCAAAGACTTGTAATCTCTGGTCTTAAAGAGAAGTGTTGTATATGTAGTTGTTGGGGGGACTTGAGATTCGAGCTTAACAGGGTGTCATTCATACCCATTTCTCATTTTCTTTATGTAATCTTGTTCTTCTTCTTTTATAAAATAAATGGCAGAATTAGAAACCCAATGCAAGGTCATATGTTATGGCCAACATTTGATTGACCATAGTTTTAACCCATTTCTATACTTTGACTGAGTTTTATTCTCTTATAAAGCAACCCATCATTTCTTATTGCATTCATCAATGACATAATAATTCTTGATATACAAATACAAAATGTTCCCAATGCTTCATGTTTGGTTATATGTATTTTCTTAGACTAATTGTATTATATTTGTTGATAAAATAAATGCCAAATCCATTGTTAATCCTTGAACTCAGCCTAGATCATATAATGTTTCCGGATAGATCTTTGATAAGGTCCTCGTGACCTATTCAACTTGTAACTTTACATCAGTATGTTCCTAAAATTTATGTGTCAATTTCTGATCGGATATAATATTTGAAAAATCAACTCGAAGCATTGCATTTAAATTATGTATAATAGTTTTAAATAATCGTAAACCGATTGTACATTGTTCAATTGATACATCCATAAAGTTGGATATGAATGAACATGGAACAAATCTCATATCCTTCGAATAACCATTCTTTTTAAAATTAATAATAATTATATTATGCTATATTTACATAATTTTTTAACATTAATGTGTAAAAACAACAATGATGAGAAAAAAAGTGAACATATGTTTTTTTTTTCAGTTATGCATACTACAGCATAACCGACAATATTTTCTATTTCTTTTATTCGGACTGGGGGTAGTAGGAGATGTAAAACGAAGTCGTTGAGCACTAAACCTTGATAGTAATATTGATCTATTGGTAAAATTTATTCTTTGACTAAGGAAAAAAGAATAAAATTTATCCGATTATGATTATTTTATTTCTGATACCTTTATTTGTAATAAAATAAATTTAGTTGCAATAAATTTATTTTATAACATGCTATTAGATGTCTTTTTTTTAGATTTATATTAAACAAACTACATGAATTAAAAATCTGGAAATTATAATGAAGTTAAAAAAACCAATTGGTCTTTAAATCTGACTAGTCCTTGAGATTCACCACTTAATATTTTAACATCTACTCAATTCTTTAACACGAAGAAAGGGTTCACCACGAAAACAAAAATTATCGATTTTTTTTATCCAAAGAAAGTAAATTGATAACGTTTAACAAGAAAAAAGAAAAATGGTATAATTTGCATGTGCAACACCTCCCAACACCGTGGTCTGCCATCAAAAACAACCCCAACATCCGCCGTATCTCCGGTGTTTTCCACCGTTCTATTAATATATTTAAGCATTGCCACGTGGAATGATATAAAGTCCACATGTCGTCTTCTAAGTGGTCTATGTGTAATATTTAACATATATTGACCCCAGTCTAGCATTTTCCATACTTAATAAAAATTGTCGGAGCTGGCAAGATTTGTCATGAATTAATTTTTTTTTTAATTGAAATTTTAAAGAAAAGGGGGCATTTTGGTTTAGCTTTTGGGATTCTGCAAAATGGAGATAGGGACCATATGCTTTGTGCGAAGGGGGTAGGAAATAAGCAAATGCATTCTGCGATTTTTTTACTTTTTTTTTTTTGTTAAACGTTATTATTCTCTAAGCTTATTCTAAAAAAACAACAGATATAGATCGGTTTTATAGTTATTTTATTTCTTCACAAAATAATTATTATATGACTATTTACTGGCGAATAGTATAAAATTGACATAATAGTAATAACAAATATAGTAATTAAAACTGTGTTGCTACTTGCTAATAGGATCTAATTCTGAATCGTAAGCTCACTAAAAAAATATTTTGGTGATAGAGTTTTAAGCTTTTGATGTCTAAATTAACAATTGTCGCATATTTGATAAGGAGATTTTTCTATTTTCTTAACAATGTTGCGCGGCAGAAATGTTTTCAGAAACAAGAAACTGGTCGGAGATAATTAAATTAAAGATGATAAAACAACAGTGGTAGCAAACATTCAATCACACAACAACACGGTTTTTATAGTAATTTCCTGATTTCGTTTAATGAGAATCAGACTAGTCCATTTGAGAAGACTCCATGACAACCGTTTTTATTAATCTCAAATCAGAATCAGTTCAATTAAGATCCACAATGCAAACACATCCTATATCGACGGTTCTCAATTACTTCTCACCAAGGATTCAATGAACTGGATCCTTTAACTCTCAATCACAAGAGATCAGAGAAGAAGAAGAGAAAAACAATAAAGGTTACGCGAATGTAACCTTACATTCAGAGAATAAAAGAAGAGAATAACCCAACACTTAGTATCTCTCGAAGACTGAAAAGCTGCGCTCATTCGAATGCAAAGAGATTACAAGCTTAAATAGCTAGGTCAAAGTAAACAAATAACAACCATTGATCAGACTTCAATCTAACGGTGTAGAAAACACACATCAGCTGGTGGACAAGGATCTAAGAACTTGAAACCGCAAGGCAAGGTTTGGGCAGTGTATTTGACCCATCACTTCAAATGGACTTTACACAAGCAATATCATAGCACTCTAAGACTTGAAGCACATCACCAATAAACATCATAAATAAAAACTTAATAAAAGTTTATTGAACTTTCATTTAGTTCTCCTCAACTTGTTTGATTATTTTACTTAATTACTCTTACTTATTCATTTAGTATAAACTATGACATTTATTTGGTAACAAAGAAATAGATAACATATGGATTAGATAAAAATTAGGGTTAATGCATCAATTGGTACTTCAACTTGTCCTGAAAAACCATGTACCTCCCAAAACTTTCAAAACGTCCTCTTGGCTACCTATACTTTCAAAAAGTGTGTCTTTCGGCTACCTCATTCCCTCTAAACCACTCTCAATCAAGGATGTGTAACACACTCTCTTCCACATAAGCAAGTTTGAAAAGTCAAGCTAATCATTGCTTGACACGTGGCATTTAAATGAAAAATGAAAAAAAATCAAGTGTATGAGTTTTTCAGGGAAAATTCGTGATTTTCCCGGAAAATTCTTGTACTTTCCAGGAAAATTCATGAACTTTCCCCGGAAAACTCATACTTGATTAGACTTCCATCTACTCCTTCCTCTAATAGGTACCCTCATTTTTTCTGCTTCCATTAGCCTCTTCGAAAATTAAATTCAATCACCCACAAGATCTCACCATTTACATCACTTAAACTAGAACAAAACAAAATAAGCATAATCCACAAATCAATCAACCTAGATGCATAAAGAGTTCAATGAATGGAGAAAGAGAGAACCTCTTAATTGAACAAACATGCTCTATAGCTCTCTACCCAACACACTCGTCTGCTTTATATAACCATCAAAATCCAATTCCTTCTCCATTCCATACATCAAATCGTCAATCACCCTATCTCCGGCCATGCATTCAGTTACCCATTTTGATTTTTCATCTCCCCC
>CAOJBI010231653.1:0-13257 GCA_948277035.1 Euphorbia corollata
AAAAGCAACAGAGAAAAATAACATTAAGCTGAACCAGCGTGGGAGAAAAATACAATGATCAGAGACCAAAAGGACAACAACAAAGCTAAATCTAGAAAGAGAACTCACAGATCTACAACTTCCAGATTAGAATGAAAAACCTAGCAACGGAAACCTAGATACAGCCGTAGCTAGTAGAGATAACAGGCGAGAAGCAACGAGGTACCTGAAAAAGAGGAAGAGAGAGTGGGGTTTGGCGATTCCAGAAATCTCTACTTCTCCTGTACCAAAGCGAGGAGAGGCGAAGTCTGTGGAAATATAAGAAGAGGGGAAGTAGTGGAGTCCGTTCAAAGGTTTTGGTATTTTTAATTAATTAACTTTAAAAAATATTTGAAAAGGCTATTAATTAAATTATAAAATATAAAGGGAAAAGGAGGACAGGAGAAGCGGAGGTCATTGGGGGTTCGAGGTGGTCCTAGAGGCGTCTAGACTTGGTTGGTGCTTCTTCCGCTTCTTCTAGAAACATCTATCTGCCTGCTGGAGGTTTTTTGTTGGACTTTTTGTTGTGGGCCGGGCCGCTTTATTGGGTTTCAACTTCATTTCATCTAATTAAGTCATCAACGCAGAAAAATAAGAAGGGAAACAAGTAATCCTACCAAATCAATATATGTATATATATAGTTCAACCTACTTTATAAGTTTGGCCCATAAGTCATTTGTATGAGACAATCAAATGGACCTTTTATTTTATTACGAGATTTCAGCTTTGATGATTTGGCTCATACTACATAATAGTTCACGTAATTATAATAGTTTTGATTTTTTTTATGACATTAAAATTTTTTTATCTTATTCTTATCTTTATCCCCTCTTTCTCCCGTCTCTCTTCCATTTTTGTGTCCGTGCTTCTCACATTTCCAATTAGATTCTCAATCACTCAAAAATCCCACACAATTTTTTATATGTTTATAACTTCACGTCGAATCCACCTTATCATCTGAATCCCTTAATTGTAATTTGAAAAAAGATACATGTTTATATCAAATTACAAATTAATTTTGGAAATTTTGGATTCTAGTTCAAAGTTAGGTTTTTTGGTTTCAATAAATTTAATTGTTCGTGGAAATTGCTTGATTTTGTTGAATCTTTAAATGTTAAACTGTATATAAGTGATTGAAAATGTAGGTGTTTGAAATGAATAATTTGTATCTAATTATTCATATTCCAACCTAAGTATTTGATTTGTTTGATTTGATTTTGCACAATTTGATTATGATGCTAACGAAGTTTGTTATTATTTATCACAAGACTATAAATAGCCCTCGAATATCCTGTTTTAAAAAATGTGATTTTTGGTGTTGCATAACTGGTATTTCTTCGTGTCATGCTTTTCATATGAGAAATTGTCTCATAACAAGTATAATGCGAAGCGATGACTTTTGCAGGCATTTTAAAAGTAATTATGAAATTTAATGGATTAATAAGCTGAATAAAAGTCTCATACCCAATGTAAGAGTCGGATGCTAATTATTACTGTCTTTTTTATGAAGGTATTACACATGGTATAAGAGCTTCCACACTAAGTACAAGACCTTCAAACAACATTTTAAAAGTAAATTGTGAAAATTGATGGAAAATAAATTATATACATGCCTTAAATAGTAAAAGTAAATAAAAAATAACTTAAATAAAAAACATAATTAATTATTGTTTTTATGGTCGAAAAATCATTTTCTTTGTAAAATCGAAAATAAATTTTCCCACAAGTTTTTCCCTAATCAAACCTGGGTATGGACAATCCAGGCTTTGCATAAGCCCAACAGGCTTGAACCTAGCCCAGCTCGCCAAGGCTAACTTGATTGAAAGTTGAAACCAACCAAAACGGCTCTGGAACTGTACTCAAGCAAAGGCGGGAAATTTCTATCTAGGGTTATGCTTGACAATTTTTTTGATTCATTGAAACGGACCAAAAATCTTCAGAATTTTCTCTGAATCCATACGGGGAAGGAGAGGTATGCCGACGTACAAGATTAGGGGCATCGAGGTCGATTTCCCGTTCGAGGCCTATGATTGCCAGCTCGTTTACATGGAAAAAGTAATCCAGTCTCTCCAAAGTGTGAGTTCATTATTAAGATGTCATTTCTTTCATCCTAGAGTTATTCATTCTATTTGTGATACAAAAATCTCACTTTTTTTATTCATCAATTCTGTCTAAGTACACTCATTGCTTTGTGGTTTTCTGTATATTAAAAGTTCTTGTTTTTGTTTCAGAATCAAATTATTTCTTTTTATATCATATAAGTTTTTTGGTCTTGTTTTGTTTTATGCTTTGTAGCAATAAGGTGCAAGTATCTTACACCAAGTAAATAATTCCAGTTTGGATTTGTTTTTTGCATTTCTTATTGTTTTCTGAATTGCTCAATGGATATGATATTGGGTTTATGGCTTTATGTAGTTCAGTAATGATGTATGTTAGCTTTCATTAGAAGGGTTACATATTTATGATTGCATATGACTGTTGTTGTAATTAAATATGAAATATTTGGTAATGCTCTAACTTCTGCACTTGTGATTTGACAGAAATGTAATGCTCTCTTGGAGAGTCCTACTGGAACTGGCAAAACATTGTGCCTCCTTTGTGCTACATTGGCATGGAGAAAGAGTTTGGCTCCATTTTCAACTGGTAAGATTGAAAGGAATGGTCGGACTGCAGGGAGCAAGCCCGATGATTTGCCTTCTCAATCTGGGGGTTCTGGCCTTCCTACCATAATATATACTTCTCGCACTCATAGCCAGCTTCGGCAAGTTGTTCAAGAGTTGAAGAGGTCCACCTACAGGTCAGAGTTAATCTCCTGGTTAATTTGTTATTTCAGATAATTTTTCAATGTTGGATGGAAAATTTACAGCTTGATTTCCATTTTAATTGCATTTGTAGCTTAATGTAGTGTTGGAGCCTTGTCTACTGTATACTTTTTATGAGTCATTCTTTTTTTTGTTCTCATCTAATGATTAGGCACTTGTGCCTATTAATAAGTTAGGGATTGGAAAAAAGAGGACTTGATGCATGTTTGAAAGAGTTGCTTTAGATAATGTATTTTGCTGAAATGTTCTTATACCTTGACAGACTAGTGAGTGGTCTGTAGTTCAGTTTAAAGTGCTAAAGTATAGTCAATTTACAGGCCTAAGATGGTAGTATTAGGATCTCGGGAGCAATTATGCATTCATGATGAAGTCAGTTTACTACGCGGAAAAGCACAGACAAATGCTTGCCATTTTGTATGCAAAAATCGTGGAAAACGACAATGCACTCATCATACTCGTGTCTCAGGTAATATGCTCTGTGTATTTTTACTGAGCGTGTGAAGAACTGGTTGTAACTCTATCGGCAGTGCTATAATAACATAAGAACGTAATTTGTTTCTCTGAAATTTGCAATTTCTCTCAGTAATGTTGTTATGTTCTACAAGTAGACAGGACTCTTTTCAGTGGATGAAAATTTTTGAGGGTTATAACATATGTTAGCACACTGACGAGGTTTGACTTGGCTATTGTTGTATTTCTCAAGCGCACTACTTATTCTGCCTCTCGATTATGCTTTAGTGTGCATACATGATCGTCTGCGCATTCTCAATGTTTTAACTACTTTCGAGTCAGAAATATAGTTGATAAGAAATTGTGATATTTCTTAATGTAAACAAAAAATTTAAGGGGAAGATTTTTTAATAGTGATTCCTGATTAATGACTCATTCAAATTTCAAGTTGATGAAGATACTTAAGAGTTATTGATGTGCCATTAAAATTTCTAGACAACAAATTCCATAATTTGTAATGAAAATGTCAAAAAAAATTCCTTGTTATTTGTTTTTTCATTGGTTATAACTGGTAATGAAACTCTGACTTTTGTACCTTTATTGGTCGTTGCAGATTACTTGCGGCACAATCCCCATCTTGGGGATGAACCAGTTGACATAGAGGATTTGGTTAATATGGGAAGGAAGTTTGGGCCGTAGGTCCTACTTTAACCACCCTTGTTCTTTTTAAATTTTAAAAGCAGTGGGTGTCGGGATTTTAGTTATGTTGGTGTGCTATATCTTGTAGGTGTCCTTATTATGTATCAAGGGAACTCCACAAGGTGGTTGATATTTTATTTGCACCTTACAATTATCTCATTGATCGCGGCAATAGAAGGTCTCTTACGATTGATTGGGATAATAGTATACTGATATTTGATGAAGCTCACAACCTGGTTAGTAGAAACAGTTGACAATTATTGTCAAGAAACTATATTTACTCTGGAAGCCTTTCAGAAAGGCGATACTATTTTAGAACATCTCTTAACTGAATAACGTTTTCACATTGACTTGCTAAGCCTTTCAGAAAAACGATACTATTTTAGAACATCTCTTAACTAAATAACGTTTTCACATTGACTTGCCACTTGAACTATTTAGATGCTTATATATAGTACAACGCAGGAAAGCTTATGTGCAGATGCAGCATCTTTTGATCTATCTTCCGGGCTTTTAACAGCCTGCATTGCTGAAGCACAATCTTGTATTGACCTTTCTGTTTTAAGGAGAGAAAAATCAAATGAGAAGTCACAAAATCCAGATAACTTTGCTATTCTCAAAGGTATTTGTTTGACTACTTTACTGAGAATAAAGGAAGTTTTTGACTGCTTTTCATGTTCATACTTCTTGTGAGTAAATATAATTCATTTATTGCAGCAATACTTTTGAAACTTGAAAAGCGAATTGCTGAAGTACCTATAGCATCAAAGGATTTAGGATTCACAAAGCCTGGGCCTTATATCTATGAATTACTTGCTGAGTTGAACATCACATATGATACCGCTTCTAAGCTCACTGATATAGTTGAGCAAGCTGCTCTGCTTCTTGAGGAAGATAAACAACTAAAGGAAAAGGGAACAGTCTCTAGGCTAGAAAGCATTGGTGATATTCTCAAAATTATTTTTAAAGACAAGCTCAATGATCATGCAACCTCCTATCGTGTAAGCTTGCCATTCCGTAAGTTGGTCAAAGAATTTCATGGCCTATGTATAAATATGCAAGTTATTGCAATCATACTAGTCAAAGGCGTGCTTGAGGCGTACCTAGGCTCTCGGGTGAGCCTTGCACCTTTAGGGGTTTTAGGCTTAACTTTGCGCCTTTAGCGCCGCAAGGCGCGCCTAGGCAGCCAAAAGGCTCAAGGCACGGCCTTGCACCTTGAGTACGCCTCAGCGCCTTGACTACTATTATTGCAATGTTCTTTTGACCGTTACATTTGAAAGTTATTTCATCAAATACACTCCATATGGCTAAACTGGAATCTTAAAAGAGTATAAATGGTCCATATATTGGTTTATGCCTATTTCATGTTGTTTTACTTGAAGGGTAGCCTTGGAGCAACGGTATCGATCACAAGTTTGAGCTGTGGAATTAGCCACTGATATGTGTTTTAGAGTAGATGCCTAAAATAAATATCTCAGGGTATGGCCCTTCCCGAATTGTGTTAAGAGTGGAAGATGCTTTTTGCACCGGGCTGCCCTTTTTTATTGAAAAAATATCTGCAATTCCTTCATTCAAATCATGGAATTTAGGCTTGCTTAAAACCTTGCTTTTGTTTTAAGCCATTAATTTGACACATACCTTTGTTCATTCTAGGTTCATGTTCATGAGGTTGCGGCTGGCATTTCAGATTCAGTGCAAGGTGATTCACTAATGAAATAATAATGGCATTTGAACTAAGATATAGTGGTTAAGTTCTAACGGGAAGCGGCATAGATCATTGGATCAAATATTGATTGTAACAGTTTCATATTTTGTTTCTGCACATTTAAAGGTGAAATTTTGAATATTATGTGATATGTAGGCTTCACGTGAGATGCATAGATCATCTACAAGCTCCTATTGCTTCCGCGGAAATATGTTATACATTTTTGTAGATTAAACTCAGATGATCCATGAATCTCATTTCATTGAAAGTCCGCAAATCTCACAATATTTGAAAGTTCCACCTCTAAAAGAAAGCAGGAAGCTGTTATAGTAGATATTTAGTCCAGCAATCGTATGGTTCCTGCTGGTCAAATCTAATCATTGTATCTTTCTTATGCTAATTTAAATGGTGGTTACTTTAAAAACTGTCACTTAAATACTCACTTGCATTAAACAAAACAAATCTTGCTGTAGATTAAATTTGTTCTAATAGGATACACACACACATTCTTTCTAAGAATGAGAATTTACATCCATTATATGATGCGCAGGTAAGACATCTAGAGCACTCAGCTGGTGGTGCTTTAATCCAGGTGTTGCAATGGAAGAGTTCTCCAAAATAGGTGTTGGCTCTATTATATTAACATCTGGAACATTATCTCCCATGGACTCGTTTGCACATGAGCTGAAATTGTAAGTCTCATTTTGTAGAATATGTATTTATCGTAATGCATTGACTAGAAAATTTGATAAATTGAAATTTTTACTGGGTGCCTCAGAAATTTTCCTATTCGATTGGAGAATCCTCATGTCATATCATCAAATCAGATCTGGGCCGGTGTAGTACCAGTTGGTCCATCAGGGCGCTCATTAAACTCATCTTACCGAAATCGTGATTTATTAGAATACAAACAAGAGCTCGGCAATGCTGTAGGTATGTAAGAAAAATTTGAGTCATGAAGGCAATATAAACTATAAACACCATTGTAGTCAATGCTTATTGAAATGATTATTTATTTTTTACTCCAGTCAATTTTGCACGCCTTGTACCTGATGGGCTACTTGTGTTCTTTCCATCTTATTACC
Organism: Euphorbia corollata; assembly: GCA_948277035.1. Classification (NCBI taxonomy): domain Eukaryota; kingdom Viridiplantae; phylum Streptophyta; class Magnoliopsida; order Malpighiales; family Euphorbiaceae; genus Euphorbia; species Euphorbia corollata. Next base: position 6,781 of record CAOJBI010231653.1, read on the forward strand.
TTCTGGATCAATGCATTGAGTGCTGGAAGAATGTGGTAAGGCATGATATTCAGTCAGTTGTATGGCAAAATATATTTACTTCTACTGTGAACATTGATATTTTATCCATGTGTTTTGCTATAGAGTAATGTAAATTCAACAACAATTTGGGAAAGAATATGCAAACTTAAAAAACCTGTTGTAGAACCTAGACAGTCTTCACTGTTTCCAGTGGCAATTGAGGTAAATTATGTACCAGTTCCACATATTACGATCCCCGTCACTTCTTACCAAATTTATTGAATATGTGAATCTGCATTCGGCCAGGACTATATGCGTAAGCTGAATGATAGCTCAACTTCTGGGTCTGTATTTTTTGCTGTTTGCCGTGGCAAGGTATGTGTTGGTTGGAACTTGTTACCTACATATTATTTTTTGTGCTTGGAATAGGTTTGAAGATGGTTTTTCTGTCAGTTTTGGATTATGTGAGGTTTTTTTGGATGCATGTTATTATTCAATTCATGTGTTATTAAATGACATTCTTTTGTGTCACTTAGGAGTTATCTTTGATGATGCCATAATAGCTTAAAATTTAAAATTAATATGTTAAGTGCAAATTACTTTTTAGCTTGTCTAATTACTTTAAAATTCTCTGGCAAGTAAAAAAATATTGGGTGTTTGATAACCCAATTAATATATTCATTAGTTTCTGATAGAGAATGAATACAGGGATGAACACAAAACTGAGAAATAGAATACTATCGAAAAACTGTTAGAGCAATATATGGAATTAGAACATAAACAAGCTTAAGAACACATGACAAACTAAATAAAAGATGAACAAAGACACTCTTTGCTCCCACAGGGCTATGCCCCTTTCCCAAGCCAAATGCTTGTGAACCCAAATAATAATATTCCCAAAGCTACCTATTACTCCCTTCAACTCTCCTTATATATAACTCTAAAACCCTGACACATATGTTCTTATTAATTACTATTCTACCCTTTACTCTTAACTTATCTTTAACTGTTTCACTTTTCAGATTGTTTGATAACATTGCTTAAAGTGAAAAACTCACTTAATCTATTAAGTAAAAATATTTGACTTCAAATTGTAAGTTGAAGACTATCAAGTCATTTCTTAAATTCAACACTTTATTTTGTTTTTTTCCTTTTAGCAAACAATTCTATCTTAAATAATTTCAATAATTATGATATTTTACGCTTAATTTTCAATTTAACCAAACACCACATCAACACCTAACATAAAATTAAGTTGAACACTAATGATATTAAGATTCTAGAATTCTATGTATAAAAATTTTATACACTTCAATTATATACGTTTCTGTTAAAAAATTTCATTAGCTCATTCATCTTCTCTAAAGATCTTTATATCCCTTATTTAATACTTCATTCAGTGAACTGTTTCTAGTTTAATAAATGCAAGATTTAATGTTTCTTATTCTTCAACATTTAATTTTCGGTTTGCCTTTGGATCATAGCTACTCTTTTGAAGCATACTATCTAATAAAAAAAAAAATTTGAATACCTTTGGCATGAAACCTTTTGACCAAAACATTTAAGCGGATAAGTAGCCAATCATAGTACTCCGCCGCACGCGAACTCTCGGGCTTGAAGTGTGTTGAAATATGATTCAACAAATGGAGCTTCGGACCCTCTACCTCTAGGTCCAAGATCCGCATATAACTTCAAAAGTTACTAAATTGAGGTTAAGATTGCTTCATCGGTATGAGGAGCGGTTCGTGCTCGTAGCCGAACAATGTGGTATTCCAACACGCCCCATCATGCCCAAATCATATGGAACGTGAATTATCAATGGGGTTGGCCACAACATTGTATATAATGTCATGGAACCATTAACCTAAAAACTTAAGCTGATAGGTATGGCCCAATAATTTGACTTTCATTATTCCTGATATAGGAAAATGAAAGTGATTGTTTGTGGCTACTGAATATCCAAAGATTTTGCTCTAAATGGTTTTTCCCAGTAACTTGTTCATGGGTTTGTGTAAATAGTGGGAGCAATTATTTTGCCCTGAATCGCTTTCAGAAAGGAACTGTACTTCATGATTAACAAGCATGTAGCAAATACAGATTTAGAACATCAAGAACAAGCTCGACCAATTAACAAGTCCATAATGATCTACTATTGTTAGCTGCCTACTGCCTGTAATGTAATAACTCTCACGGACTTTTCTTTTGCAAAATTATGTTTACATTTTGAGTCACCATACGGTTTTTCATAAGCTACTAACTTAAAACCATCAAAATAGTAGTGAGCTATGTTTATTGATGGTTATTAATCACAGGTTTATGTTTTGTAGCATGTGAATTTATGAAATACGATTTTTGATTTATATACATCACTTGTCTTGCAGCAAGTGTTTTGGCTCCTAGTAGACTTTTGCTTGGAAGAAATTTTAAATTCTTGTACAGTTGTTTTTTGTCATTCAGGGTTCTCTGTCAATGCTTATTTTTGTTAATTTGATAGGTGAGTGAAGGACTAGATTTTGCGGATAATGCTGGAAGAGCAGTAATGGTTATCGGAATGCCATATGCCTCCAGGAATGATCCTAAGGTTTGATCATCTGCTCATTCTGTCCTTTTTATCTCTGTCATTATGCATTTATTACTAAATTCCTACCTTTGGGTCAAGGATGCTCAGTGAAGTATTACGCCATGTTCTCATTTTGCTATTAAAGCTACAACAAAACATGCAGCTTCTTCTTCCTTTTTTATTTATAATTTCACAAGATGTCATTAGTCAAACAAATTCCGATCATATACTTTGTTGTTGCATTTGTCAATTGTTGCTTTTTTGGCCATTTGACATTCTCTATTTATAGTCCAGATTCATTTCATATTGGTGTATTTCATAGTTGTTATGATTGTCAATATTCAGATTATAAGCACAATTTCACATTCTAGGATTTTCTTTTAGTTTTGTATTTTACAGTGTTTATAATATTAATCGTTTTCCTATTCTTCATTGAATCAGACCATTCTATTTCTTTAACTGGAATATTGATTGTGTTCTCCGTACAAAGATAAAATTAAATTCTTCTTATTCTGGATTTTTAATTTTGGGAGTATTTTCATAAATATCTTTTTCTTAATCTCATGGTAATGACTTGAAACTCAAGTCAGTGTCTCATACTTCATTCATACGATTGGCAGGTTAGATTGAAACGGGAATTCTTGGATGAACAGTCATGCTTACAAAGGGGTGCATGCAAGGTATAGCCTGTTGCTAACATAACATTCCTAAATCATATAGGAATTTTTTTTATAGTCTTTAATAAAATAAACTGTACATAGTATTCTTACTGATCCGGTTTCATGTTGAAATTACAGACTCTAACCGGAGAAGAGTGGTACACACAACAAGCATCAAGAGCCGTGAATCAGGCTGTAGGACGTGTAATCCGTCATCGCCATGATTATGGAGCAATTATTTTCTGCGATGAAAGGTTCTATCCTTTCTTTTGATATTGGTGTTGTCGGAACTTTTTTAAAATTATAAATGCGTGCAAATCTTTAATGGGTTGCTGTTATGCTTATTATAGTTTATATTTTATGATAACAATTAAAATCACGGTCATTCATGTGGCTTGCCTTAGACTATAGATTTGAGTTGGTCAAAAGTTTTATTGTTGTAGATTTATTAATCAATAATTAGTATTTAGTAGTTTAGGACTTTGACTTCATTTCGCTCTTGATGTCCTGAACATTCACAGGTTTGCAAATTTGAATTCTCAGTCCCAAATATCACTTTGGATACGACCTCATCTCAAGGTGCAAGATGAAGCTTATGGTTGTGGATTTGGTATTTCATGCTTTTTGTATGTACTAATTTCTGTTTTTTCAGTGTCATGCCAAATTTGGGGATGCGGTTTTTACTTTGAGCCGCTTTTTCCGAGATGGGAAAGCTTGTTATCCAACTAAGCTTAAATCAGCAGAGAGTAAAGACAATGGTAAATTTTTTACTTTTTTGGCTAAGCAATAGTATGTTTTCCTCATTGTTTCCTTTAATACCATTACCAACCCCCACAAAAAATATACTCCATTATATTTTTTGCATCATCATGGTTTACTTGAGTTCTTCATCCTTTCTTTTAAATTTTACCAATGTTTTAACATGTCATGATGCCTTTTCGCAGAAAATGTCGGAGAGGTCACGATTTCACAGCCTAAGGACAAATTTTACCTGGAAAATCTTGAATATTTGGTAAAGCTTAGAAACACTTATATTTTTTTTTTGATATACGTAAAAGCACACACATCAAAAAAGTAATGTGTTTCTGGTTGGTTACATGTGCCAGGGGACTGCATCTGCAAATCCAAGTTACTCTGAGAAATCATTTTCTTCTTTACTGGAAGATAGACGGAGCAAGGCTTCAAGAAAACTAGAGGAGGTTCTTCCTGCGAACCGCTTCTCGCTCAATGATTTCAAGAATGATAAAGATTTCAAATTGAAAGGCTCTGGACGTCCTATCAATAATGAGAAAGCATCACTAATTCATGGGAGGAATAACATGCAACACCAAAATCGTGAAATAATTGATTTGACGGGCAAATCCATGTCAAATGATATTCCATGTGCAGAGGCATTGTTGGTTCCATATCCTGGAAAGAAGCGCAAGGGGCTTAACACAGAGCATAATTTGATGAAGCAAGATCATTCATCTAGTAAACGTTTTCATTTGAATATCCCTCATTCAACTTTTAGTTCGGCAATAGAATCAGAGAATTCATTGACTTCTGATAATGAAACGAAGACATATGTTCAAGATGGTTCAGCTTTTCCCCATAAAGATCGGGCTATAACATTGCAGGGGCGTGCAGAGTTGCGTGCCGAGAAAAACAAAGGTGTTCAGACCACTCTGGTACCTTGTAAAAATGATGAAAATAAAGGATCAGCATTTCTTACTCAGGTGAAGTAATTTATTGTTATGGTAAATTTTATTTTTTGATTTCAGAGTTAGAAATATTATTTGTTCGTTATTTGCAATTAAGTGCCTGAACAAAATCTTTAACAAAGTGATGTGAAAATTAAGTCCCTTCACCTCTAATCGCTTTCTATCCTTATTTATATCTCTTGTGCCCAACTTTTTCCTCATACACACTCTTTTATCTCAGGGCCTCCTTTTTTCTTTGCTAAAAAGACAATTTCAGGTTGGAAGTACAATATCTATTTCAATCTTATATCAAATCAGTCGAAAAGACCCGGAAATACGCGAGGTAAGCGCGCGCATCACCGGACACTTACCTAGTAAGTAAATGGCCTATAGGCCATTTACTGATTTGGTGGGCTATAAAGAGCCCACCATTTTACAGAAATAAGAAGGCGGAAAAATTTCTAAAAAAAAAAACGTTTTCTATTCCATCTCAATTTCAAAACGTGTTTCTATCGTTGTTGTGATTTTCAAATCAAGTTTTAAACTTAATTGTCGGTCAATTTCAAGTTTTCAAAACTCGATTTTTGATTTTCTAAAACCAAGCTGCTTTCGTTAACTTTCGAACAGGATTTCGTCAACTTTTCAAAAGTACTTACTGTAGCACCAGAAGACTTTTAAAGTTCGTTTTCTCGTCTCGATTTTCACAAGTTGTCACTTTTCTCCGGGAAAAAAATTACTTTCACATTTTTTAACTCTTATCAGTTCTTAACTAGCTCCCAGACGAACTTGGACTACACGGAACCGACAAAAGGGTAAGCTGAGGGTAACTCCAACCTTTTCAACATTTTCTTTCAAATTTCATCTCTAATACTTCATCTTCGTTTCCTATGTATGTATGTATGTATGTATGTATGTATGTATGTATGTATGTATGTATGTATGTATGTATTCATTTATTCATTTATTGCCTTTTTACCATACTATGGGATTTTCATCTCATTTTCTTGGTGAAATTTATTCAGCTGTTTATCGCTTGTTCTTTATATTCCCCATGACAAATGGCGGATCATTAACTGGCTTACTAATTTACTGACTGACGTAAAAAAAGTATAAACTGTGGTAAAATTCTCTATAAAAGTGGGAAACTGCTGCATAATGAACCTAACTCATTTACTTTTCAGTATTTAATTTACAGTAATTTACTTTTCAGTATTTACTTACAGTAATTTACTTTTCAGTATTTACTTAAAGTAATTTACTTACTGCTGCAATCACCACATTCAGTTGGAGGATTCGCCACGTCTCGTGGTGGATTTTCTTTTTATTTACTTTACAGTAATTTACTTTTCAGTATTTACTTACAGTAATATACTTTTCAGTATTTACTTACAGTAATTTACTTACTGATGCAATCACCACATTCAGTTGGCGGATTCGCCACATCTCGTGGTGGATTTTCTTTTTATTTACTTTACAGTATTTACTTTTCAGTACTATTCACCATATTTTGTTAGCGGACTCGCTACGCTATGTGGTGGTTTTAATTTATTATTTACTTTTCAGTAATTTATTTACC
>CAOJBI010233945.1:0-11978 GCA_948277035.1 Euphorbia corollata
CAAGAAACTCCATCAGATAAGATCTTACAATAAATTAAATTTAATACCTGTTTCAGAAACAGGGCAGCCGTAATGGAACCACCTTGACGACCACCAGTGTTAACCATATCAGCTACTCCTGATTTCATGGACTCCCAGTAAGTTTCTTCTAATGGCAATCTCCATAGTTTCTCTCCACTGACCTCTGCCGCTGCAAAAACCTCCTTCGCCAACTCATCACTCGGCGTGAATATACCTACAAAAATTAGACAGTTGGTGTTTATGGAGCTTATATCCGAGTTTGTGCTACATAATAATACACTCTTTAGTAGAAATTGTACTTCAAGCCAAACCCTGGTTGTTATTCCTTTAATTTTTGGTCTCACAAATTTTCTTTTAACATAAACTAAATTCTCTTTTTACAGAATACAGATAACACCCCTGACTCTCTCCAGCAACAAAATGTAAGACACAAATATAGATTGTCAACTGCTATATTTAATCACAAAACATGCACATACCTGCAATCGAAGGCCCAAGTGCAACCACGCAGGCACCAGTCAATGTTGCCAGGTCAACTATCTGGAAAATAATGAATTTGTCATGCATCTTAAATTTAGAATGAAAATCAATCTACAGCACTTCCAGATAACACCAACTTATTCTTTTCAAGTCACTTTGATGGATTACAACATCATAGTATGACTGTATGAGATTGTTAATTCATGTCCTTCAATACAAATATCCAGTATAGGAAGTTCGATGAAGTATATAAATGAAAAAAAAAATAAACAGGATTTACAGCACATGTATAAATTCAATGACCATTACACATCGTATATGCAGTACATAAAGGTTTTCTTGTTTCTCCACAAAATAACTTGAATATCAATAACAAAATAACTAGAGAGAAAAATATGCAACCGAATATTCTTACAACAACCAATCGGAGACTGCATTTGGCTATACCTTGTCTACACCTTGGTTGCATGCATAAACTAAAGCATCTGCTAGTGTGAGCCTTCCTTCAGCATCAGTGTTGTTGACCTGGAACAATATATAAACAGTAAGACAACTTGGAATAAATTGAACAAGGGTACAGTTGTTGAGCATTTGATTAGAAATGAGATTAGCTGCAAGCAGAAGCAATAACACCATTATAGACTATGATCATATGAAGAGGATGTATCATATAGATGCCAAAATATGAACAGACGAGAATATTTATTCAATCAATGCCACATATATGCACAACCATCAAGTAAACTTGGAGATGGATTGAAAAGCACTGATGATATTATTATTAGTTATTACCATTGCTTACTGATACAATACCAACTATGACAGGAATACATGCAAGTTGTGACATAACTAGCTTTGGTATTCAGAGTCAACTAAACAAATTATTATTCCTTATACAATGAGTAAAATACAACATTAGGGGACTCGGAGAATGGCTGCATCACTGCTTATCTCAAATTATTTTAAGATCAACAACTAATTCTAAGAGAAAGCGAATGGATCTTAAACGAAAAACTCTGGAATAACTCAATGCATTTCAAGTACATACAAAACATAACAGCATGATTGTATGCATAAATATCTCCAGTTTTCTGTCCTTTTAGATTAATATTTGTAGCAATAAAATAAAAATTTACCTCAATAGTCTTCCCATTAGAGGCAGTGAGTATGTCTCCAGGCCTCATACCTGTTCCACTAATCATATTCTCGCAAGCTGCAACAATGAAGTGAACCTGCAAATTAACAATCATCAGTCAAACTTCTTTATCAATAAGAGAACTTGAAGAGATGCAATAGTCTATGTATTTCACAAGCTAGCCATGGCCACATTTTACAATACGAAAGGATAATCACAAGATACAAAATCTACATAAAACAATAAAACCGTATTTCCTTCTAAAGCCACTCTTTAACTATATTTTCTTTTATCAGAGACGATTAACATCAGAGTTCAGGAGTTGGATTTAATCCAAGAGTAGGATTTAAGGATTGTTTTATTGATAGACAATTAACATCAGGGCTCTGGGACTCTTTGACTAAATTTTATTATAGAGCTAATTAAGATTGTGGCTTTGGCTTGATAGCCCAAATAACAATTTCATCGATATAAGGGCTATAAAAATTGTGTGTGGGTGTTGGAGGGTTACATATTAGTGTGAAACAAATACTGAAATTGATAGACAATTAAAACACGAAAAGATATTGCAGATGACACGCAACAGTACAAAGGAATACAAAAAAACTAACCTCTACTCCAGGAGGTTTAACTAGACCAATAGCTTTTGCAGCTCCTAGCACTGCTGCTGAACCTCCCATATCAAATTTCATGAGCTCAATTGAACAACCAGGACCTGTCTTAATGTTATAGCCACCACTGGAGACGGGAAAGGAAAGATAGTCAAGGACCTCTAAATAAAGACTTTGAATGAGTGAAAACAAAGAAACAGCTTAGCACCACTAGATCTGAGAATGCACCACAAACTAAATCTTATTATGAAATTCACAGGAAAAGAACAGTATGACCCTCACATGCAAGTCAACAACCAGCACTAACATAAAGGATAAGATCCCAAATGATGCTTAAATGCAAGGTTGCAGGAACTATTCACTGATTTACTCGATAGGAAATGCGACAAATTTGCAATTAGTGTCACCTGTCAAAAGTCAATCCCTTTCCAACCAAGGCCAACTTCACTTTGGCATGTCCACTTGGTGGCTTATAATGCAAATGGATGAAGTGAGGGGGATTTGCAGATGCTGCTGCAACACCAAGATAGGACCCCATTTTCAATTCTTTGCACTGTTCTGCGTTCAGGATGGTAGCAGAAAAAACATCGCTGTGTGCAGCAGCAATCTTTGAAGCTTCTTCAGCCAATACAGCTGAACATAAAAACAATTCGTCCGAGTTAATACGGACAATTATGATATACCAAATGACATTTGCATACATGCGCTAGATGAATAATTCACCAAAACACATCGACACAAAATGAAATTTCAATGGTGCATTATGCACATGGATTCCAGAGAGAAGTGAACCAGAACTAACCAGGGGTAAGTACATTGGCAGGTGAGTTCACGAGCTCTTTTCCAAAAATTATGGCAGAAGAAACATCTTCAGCATACTTGAGCTTCTTCTCCAGTTCTGGTTCAGTACCAAAACCAAGAATATCGACAGATTTAAGCACTGGTTTCTTTGAATCCGACTTGTACCTAGTATCTTCATATATCCCCAGCACAGTCCCTGCAACAAATTAAATTGTTTTTCTCAAATAACTTTTAAATTTTAATTTGTTCATCACGCAGCAATTATCCTGAAATAAGTACCAGAGGCTATTGCTGAAGCAGTATTAAGTTTTGAGTTGTTTGCGAGACTTCCCGAGGCAAGTACTACACCAACATTGCTGGCTTGAGCAGCCTTTGCAGTTGAAGCAATAGCTTCACCGAAATTGCGAAAAGCCAATGGGGTAGAAGCAGACTGTCCTAGCCCAATCAAACCAACTCTTTTAGAACCAAGACCAGGAAGTCTAAGCACTAAAGATTGACCAGTTTTTCCAGTAAAATCCTCCTCAGCAGAGGCTTCACTTAAAAGACCACCTAACCGGGAATCTAGCTTCTTCAACAGTGAGTTCTCAAACTTTGTGCTCTCATCCTTGGCCATATCTTTCTCAGTGACACCAACAGCAAGCACATCTCCTTTCCATTCCACCACATCGATATCTTTCGCAGCAAAAGAAATCTGCAAAATATTAGAGAGCCATTAAAACATAACATAGAGCGAGCACAAACTACACGTTACATTGCCATAAAAATCACTAGTAGATCTTAAAACATGAATCAAAACAAAAAGCAGTGAAGCTGAATGAAATTTAGCAAACAAAACAACTGATTGTGAATTTGTTCCCATAAACTCACAAAATCAGATCAAAGCCACAACCAAACTTTTTTCTTAGTAAATTTACAACAGGCCGACAATCAACACATATGAAACACTAATGGAAACAAAACTATCAATCTAAACAGAATAGTTGACTTGATAAATTAGAGAACTGTTACTATTCCAGCAGAACCAAACTAAAAAATTACACTGCCATTAAATCCAGATAGATCTAGAACATAAAAATAGAACAAAATGCAGTAAATGAACTGAGCACACAGGAGAGTAACGGAGTAACAAATATTAGATCAAAGCCAGAACCAAATTTTCATATGAAAATTTGCAATACACCAAAATACAACAGATACGAAAAACTATTGCGACAAAAACAATCAGTATACAAGCAATTGGATTGAAAAACACACAATAATCACAGAAAAGAATCCAATCCAATCACCGGATACGAAACATACACAATTGAGTTCGAAGAACACAAAGGAAAACTAGGGAAAGGATCCAATCAAATCCAATCCAATCAAGTGATAGAGAAGGTAGAAGAAAGAGAGGAGTACCTTGGGGTAATCGATGGGGTTAGGTTGAGTAAGACCAAGATTAGCACGAGCTAAAGAGTGAGCCATGAAGTTGCGTCGCCCTCTGCGATAACACAAAGGTGAAACGGCGACAGAGAATCGAAGTAAGGGAGATGATCTGAACTTGGAGAAGAGCAAGGAAGTAGAGGAGGAGGGGATAACAAGGGAAGAAAAGGAAGTGGCAAAGGAGACTACTATGGCGGCGGACATGGTTGAGTGTGGGAGTGTGTATGTATTTATAATGAACCTTCAACCAAACAGATAAAGATTTAGATAGAATAAGAGTCTGCTCTGCGGCTGACTCTCTATTGGAGTGCGGGCATTCACGCCATGCTTACACATCCTCTTAACTCATATTGTCAATTACGAATAATAAGTTTAACATTATTATTTTTGTTATTAATAATTTCTTTCTAACACAGATTTAAGGTTGTTTCGAATGTAGAATGGTTGGTTTTAAAATTTAAAATTGCTCCACGCATCATTAGGATTAGATTCTTAAAAAATATTTGAAAATGGACTGATCTCTATCATTATAAAAGTAAAGAAAGTGCAAAAAAAAGTACTTGTAATTATAATAAAATAAAAACATAATAATAGTAATAATAATATTTATATTGATAATAGTTATTACTAAAATTATTAAGTTCATAAATTTGATTATAACGCACAGTATCATTTAAAGAATATTGGTTTACCAAAAAGAATTTAGAGAATTATTGATTGTCGTTGTTATATATTCTTTTTTTTTTGAAGGAAAAGGAATTTATAAATCAAAACCGATATATGGATAAACTCCATAACCGGACATACAACACTGATATATGACTAAAGCCATAATCAGACATACAACACTCACCATAATGCGAGATACAAACATACAAACACATTCAAGTAGCTGAAAAAGTCTAAAATAGAACCAGCGTTTCTGAACTTCTAAAACCATCAACTTCCTTGTTCCAGCTGCAATAGGAGAAACAATTCTGGAGCAACTTTGCTCGACCAAATAGAATCCGAGCATCAAAAGTGAAAGATATCGCCGTATCTTTGCTAAAAGCCAAATGGAGTTCAACTCGGTTCTAAAATCGTCTCTATTGTAACCTGCAACAACAAATTTATGGTCCAAGATGCCAAAAACGAAGTACCATCTAAAAACTAACTTTTGCAGATTATTCATTCAAACACAAAATAAAAGACGATGATGGAGAGACAGGACCAGAGAGCACAAGATCGACGGAGGGAGAGGCAGAGGCGGCCGGAAAAACACGAAAGAAGCGGCGACTGTACTAAAGAGGCAGAGGCAAGACAGAGGAGACGGTGGGAGAGCACAAGGTCGACTGAGGAAGTAGCCGCCGCCCACAAACCCCTGACGAAGAAGAAACCCCAAAAGATTTGAGGAAGAAGAACCAAAAATGAATCTGAGATCTGGGCAAAACTTTCTTCAGTCCCGTTGTTATATATTCTAAAGTACTATAATTCATACTTATATTATTTATTATCTTTGACCTTAAATTTACTTTTAAGTTTAATTCTATTTTAATTCAACTTTAATTAAATTCATTTCATTATATTTATAAAGGGCGTTGTTGTTTACCGCCCGCTTATTTCATTAAACTATTTTATTATTTATTTTTACCTCATCCAGCTAACACCCTTAAATAATAGGAAATTTGAAAATATAATCCAATTCTTTTTAAATGACTAAAATGTTGCACAAAAATTTAATCCATATTTTTAAATTAGAGGAAATCAAAATGAATTGCTATGTTCGAACCTGAGGAGAGAATTGCCGAATCATGAGATTATTTAAATTTATACTCTGCCCAGTGAGTGGGACTTCAGTCTTGTTTTACACCATAGACTGATTTGGCATTTGAAATTGAAGATGGATGTTATTTTATTTTTTATTTTTATTTATTTGTTTAGTTGATTTTTAATAGACTTTTTATTTAATTAAAAGTTAGATATTAGTCTTAAATATGTTTTTTATGTTAACATTGTTAATTAGTATTCCTTTGTCCGAAATTGTATTTCAAACGTAACATTGTTAATTGGTATTTTTTTAGTCAAAATTGATTTTCCTGATTGTAACATTGATAATTAGTAATCTTTTATTTGAAGTTGATTTTCGAGATTGTAACGTTATTAATTAATCTTTTCATATATCATATATAATTAAGATGAAAACAATTAAAATATAAATCATATAAATTTTATTATACGAAAATTCATTGTAAGAAATTTTACATTGTCGTTAATATATCTCAACCCTCTCCTAGCAGTATAATCGTTTTCCCATCCATCAACACTGACATTACGATTTTCAAACCACATGTATGGTATAGGTGGCACTGGAGAATTTGTTGTATAATTTAGTCTCACGTAGTGTTGCAGATATTCCAAAAAGGCTATACATATTTCACTACTTGGGCGGTCGTCATCTGTAGTTTCGGACAACAGCAATATTGTAAAGCAATTGCATGTGACGGTGTTGTTGCGTAAGCGATAAAAATTATGGGTGCATTAAAAAAAGTTGTTATTGGAAACAAGTCTTCCAAAACCGTCATCCAATACCTTCGACCGGATCGACCACCAGTCTAATTAAAGCGCTCAATAGCTGCATTGATATTGGAAATGTAAACAGGTGCATATAGTGCACGTTTAGCAAATATTTCATTTGCTATCACACATCGTACATGTAGATAGAGATCTTCAGTATCAGAAAAGAAAGACGACATAACACGAAAACCGCAATTGCCATCATCCTTGACATCTACAACACTTTCGATGAATGCCCGAATAATATGTGGAATTGTCTTTCCACTTAAAAAGTTGATTTATTCAAGATTTTAAGTGGAAAGACAAAATTACAATAAATCAATTATCTCAACTATTTGTGAAATAAATTACAATAAATAAATTATCTCAATAATATTTTTCAAAAAATAAATTATCTCAACTATAAATATAATACTATCAAACATAATTACGGCAAACCTGAATTGTAAACACGTGCCAAACTTCAAACTTGATTTGTTGCAAGTATGTCTAAGTCAATAAGGGTTTGAGAGAATATGTGTAATGTATATTGCTAATTAGAATTATGTAATTTTTAACTGACACGTAAGATTTTTATATAGGCAATTAGATATCAATATTGCACTAGAATTATGTCTCCTAATAAAAATAAAAGTAGGAATTGGAGTTGTGTCCTAATCTTACTGTATATAGTCAAGTCTTCAAGACATAAAATTAAATAAATAATCTTTTATAGTCGTATTATTTGATAAATAATACACATTTTTTAATTGAAATAAATAATTATGACCAATAATAAAGCTAATAATATATATTACAATGTTAATTGGGTAAAGTTCGTTTCAAATAGAAAACAGTAGAAAACATTTTTAAATTGGTTAAAAAACATTTTTAGCATATACATTTGCGTATTAGATGGGTTAATAAATAAATACAATATAATAAATCAGAACTATATGTCTCAGTCTCAATGTGATAATGAGATCGATGAAAAGGGGATAATAACAAGGGTAAATTTCAAAAAAGTACCCTGTGGTTTCACTCATTTTCAAAATGGGGTCTAAGGATTTTTTTTTTACAAAAGGGGGTCTGTGGTTTCAAAAAATTTACAAAAAGAGGATTTTCAATATTAAATCATGTCATAAAAATGAGTATTTTTGTTCATTTTTATCTGAATTTTTGCTGGATGACTAATAAAAATACAATAAACGTCAGTGATAAATTTTGTAATTTTTTGAATAGTGTAACTATTTTTTTTATGAATTTTTAAAGTTTGTTACCATAATTTAATTAAAATAAATAGTTACACTATTTAAAAAATTACAAATTTTATCACTGACGTGTATTTTATTTTTATTAGTCATCCCGCAAAAATTTAGATAAAAACGAACACAAATACCCATTTTTATGACATGATTTAATATTGAAAATCATCTTTTTGTAAATTTTTTGAAACCACGGACCCCCTTTTGTAAAAAAAATTCCTCAGACCCCATTTTAAAAATGAGTGAAATCACAGGGTATTTTTTTGAAGTTTACCCTTAGTTTTACGTAAATTGAATTGTACTTAGATTTGTTAGATTAAAACTAAATTATGGTTTTTAGATTTATTGATTTGGATTTTTTTTGTTTAATAAATTGAGGTGAATTGTTTACTGAAACTGAATTTTATTTTTTGAATATCCTCCGCATGTGGAGGATGACGATGCTAATGATGTAATAGTTGATATTTCAAACTCCTTTGATATTTGCAACTCCGCCCATGAGGCTTTTGAATTATTGAATGAACGTTGCTTATTTGCTTGAAATCTTATTAGTTGATGCCATGCATTCTCATGAACATGCACATGATATTTTTAGCATACATGACACATCTTTGCATGAAATTAATTTGGGTATAAATCAATTCCCTAAATCAATTTCAAATGATCTAACTTCTGAAATAATAAAGTGAGAAATAACAGGTACTTAGACAACACGTGATAGCGTTTGCTTCGTCCTGTGAACCAACAACGAGATTATCGAATGAAGAATTCCAACCAGTCATTGGATCAAGATAACCAAATACCAAGTCGAGCGAACTAGGCCACATTGGACCGAAAGAGTCAAAAGACATCAAAGCATATTTGAACTAATCTTCTCAAAGTGATCAAATATTTGACATGGTTGGCCAACATAATGCCAACACCAAAGATGCAAAAGAGATGTCAGATCTATCTTAAAGTCCCACCAACATGTCAACCACTTCATCACACGACTCACCATCATCTATGAGCCAACCACAAAAGAAACTCCAACAGACAATGCTTGTTTACCTTTGATGGAATCAAGCCATATCCGATACACCCATAGATTCTCAAGTCACAAACCATAATGTCAAAGAAATTGAATGTTATCAAGCACCATTGCTTCTCACCATGCACACCTGAAGCCAACAGAGCAACAGGAATGGTCAAAAAGCTATCATTTGCAATTCAAGGATACCAGCAAAGAGTAACAAGAATAGCAGCAAGAGCAGTCCCTGAAATCGAGTGATTTACCCCTAAATATGGATCCTTCAAACGTCAAAGGAGCGAGTTAGGGGCATAGATAGCAACGAATTCATCAATCGATCATCCAAGAAAAGATCAAACGCTATCACGTCTAGGTGAAAGAACTAAATCACGTAAAAAGTAGTACCAATAAAAAAAATATATAAACCCGTCAATTAACACTCAGTTAGTTGAGCAAACCTCAGGGTCTTTCTTCGTAAAATACAAACCAAGAGTTTGCTAAGTTGAGAATCCGAAAAGGGAAACTCAAGCAAAACTTAAGACACCGAGAGAATATAGCAAGCACATTAATTAGAAAACCTGAAATGGCTAATTGGTGGCAGGAGTCAAATCATTTGAAACATTTGTACCCAAGCTAAAGTTATCATTGAATTGTCATCTTTGCTGAATCTTTATGCATATGTTTATCTCGAACATGTTACTGCCAAATGGTATGATATCGCAAGTAAACATCTCATCACATCACAGCTAAAATAGGCTGAAAATTTGAAAAGGGCGGTCCAGGCAGAAGGCCAAGGATGAAGGAATATCAAATTCATCACCTCCTCACAAAAACAGGAAAGGCCATCATTATTCTGCCCCTGAGACAAGGACATCAACCACATGGGTTGTGATCAATGATCAATCATCCGTACAAAAGGAAAGTATGAATTTCAAATAAAGTTAAGAACTCGTCCAAATTGGATTAGGGCTTCAGACCCGACTTTGATCCAATCATAAAATCGGACTTTGACTCGGATCCACGTCCATAATCATTACTAAGGACTCACGGAATAACTGTAAAAATGATTCCTAGGGGAAACCATGCGCCAATGCAAGATGGTATCAATCCAAAAACATTCGAAAAGTTCCACACGCAACAAGACTTATACAAAGAGCCAGGTCGATGCTCCACATCCAAATAAGACGAGCATATATATATGTATGTATGTATGTATGTATGTATGTATGTATGTCGATCATGCATAAAATCATGCATACGTACATACATATGCATCATGTCATATTACAGGAAAAGTCGGTGCCATACCGGGGCAATGTCATCCCTACGAGCGAGATGCTTAGCCTCCGACGTGAATCGAGGAAATGTCGGGACAACATGTTATCAACCCATTTCAGATCTTTCAAAGCTCATTTGGACCCCATCACAACATCAACAAAGCCTCCTAACACAACAGAGTGATCATCGGGACATCCCCGAACATCTCAAACTCAAAACTCAATATTTATCACATATTCAAAGAACAGTACTCTTTGAATCCTCATGTTTTAATTCTTGATTGAAGGGGCAAAAATTTTTGCTTTCAGCCATCTCAATCAAGGAATTAAAACATGCACTATGAAAATATACTCACAAAATTTTCACTTATCTTATTACATAACACCTCTGCAAATCTTCCCATAGCGGAACATATCAAGCGAACCGAAGAAAGAAATGGTTCATTCATCCTACCATAAATCGAAAACAACATCATTACAATGTCAACATAATACTAATCAACGGCTCATGCATCCTTTCCCTAGCAGTTTCGAAGGCACAATCAACCCGAGGTCAACTCATAGAGGGGCATTCATCTCATCAAAGGCATGAAGTACAAGGCTTTCATCCTTTTCCCAGCAATTCCAAGGGCCAATTAACCCCAGGTCAATTCACAAGGGGAATTCAACCTCATCAAAGGCACAAAGCACAAGTCTTTCATCCTTTTCCCAACAATTCTAAGGGCCAATTAACCCGAGGTCAACCCATAAGGGACATATACCACGATAAAGGCATGAAACACACAAAACTTTCATCCTTTCCCTAGCAGTTTCGAGGGCACAGATCAACCCAAGGTTAACTCATAAGGGGTACACATACCTTATTAAAAGACGAAGAATGAAACGACCTTTCATCCCACAATGGATTACATCTTGGCTACAGAACAAAATAGTCAAAAAAATGACACGAAGCCGAAAGAAAGCTCATGTCACCCTTAGAGAAGTGACAACTGCTACTGGTCAGGTATCATTTCTCACACTACAAGAAAACGAGCTATCACTACAAGAAAATCAGTGTTTTGCAACGGAATTTCCGTTGCAAAGGCAGTATTGCAACGGAATTGCAACGGACCGATTCCGTTACAATTTTGGCTCTTGTAGATTGATCTGCAACGGATTGAATTTCCGTTGCAGATCTACAACGGAAAAGATTCTCCCTTGCAGATTCCGTTGTAGATTTACAAGTGTTTTTCACTTGCAATTTTCATTGTTGATTTGCAAGTACATAATCCCTTGTAAAATAGCTTCTTGCAAATTTGCAAATACAATATCCCTTGTAAAATCCCTTGCAGAATCTTTAATTTTAGAAATTAATTAACATAATATTTATTTGGATCGAAGGGAGCTATTATTAATTACAACAAATATCACCAAGTTCACTTG
>CAOJBI010234081.1:0-13357 GCA_948277035.1 Euphorbia corollata
ATCAGGCCTCCTCCAGCAATATTTCTCCAAATGGGTGGATTTTTTACAATGCTTGCAAGGTGGAAGAGGATTCTGTTTCGGACCATCATTGCTGCTCCCTTCAGATTTTCCTTTGTGACCCTTTTTAAATTTTGTATTCTCCTTTTTATGTTGTTGCTGCATTGTAAAGGCACCTTCAATAACTCTATCTTGCCTCAGATTTCTTCTTTGTTCTTGTGCTTGGAGAGCGCTCATCAATTCACCCAATGAAATTGTATTGATATCTTTGGATTCTTCTAAGGAAGAGATTTTCGATTCAAACCTCTCAGGCAGAGTGACCAGAACTTTCTCAACGACCCTTTTTTCTGGAAAATCCTCACCAAGAAGTCTGATGTTATTGACAATTAAAGAGATTCGATCAGTGTATACTTGCCAATAGTTTCATCTTCTTGCATGTTTAGAGCTTCAAATTCTCTTTTTAGGTTCAGAACTTGCGTTTGCCTTGTTCTATCACTCCCCTGGTATTCTTCCTTCAACCTATCCCATACATCTTTTACCGTTTTGCAGGCCATAATTCTGTAAAAAACAGAATCTGCTACAAAGTTTTGAAGTAGTGATTTGGCTTTAAATTTCTTTGCTTTCTCTTCACTATTGTATTTGATTTGCGCCATGGTAGGATCTCTTGGCAATGGAGGAATTGGTCTATCTTCAGTTACTACTTCCCACAAGTCATAGGCTTCTAAAGAGGTTTGCATCTTCACCGACCAGATATGATAATTCTCGCCAATGAAAATGACAGGAGGATTCAAAGAAAGGCTGCTGGATGCCATTAAATTTCTTTCCCGTAAGATCAATAGCGGCTCGGATACCACTGTTGAAACAAAACAAAAGTGTAGAGAATGATTAAAAGAAAATCTGCTGGAACAAAGTGCAGAAGGTTTAAAGAGCTGGAAGTTGATTTGAAAGTGAATTAATCAGCGTAACTTTTATTAAGTAATTGACTGAATTTATACAGAGTCTGGAATTAACAAACTTCCTAACTAAAAGCCACTAATTAAGTGGATATATTATTGGAACAGAAAAACTGCAACGTTCAAAATACGTAGCTTTAGAATAGGATTAAAAAAATAACAGATAGAAAAATCTCAGCTTAAAAATAGGAACTGAAATGCCAAACTTCTAACATGACTGTCTAGTAATCATGTAAACCACTCAAGGAAGAGAAAGCATAGGCTCAGAAAGAACAATCAATCTACTCTAAAGGCATCAATAGATGCATTGATGACTCATCAACATACTCGCCCTTCAAAGTATTATCTTTTGCAAAGAAAAAAATAAGCGCCTTCATCGTAGTAATTAAGAAAAACAAATATATGAATGCATATCTTATGAATGCAATAAAATGCCACTTTTCATATTCTTATCCACTATCATGCTTCAGTTTTCTTTCCTATAACCACTCAATTTTGATTCAAAAATGTTGTGTAGACTACAAAAAGATTCATCGTCCAAATTAAGATTCTTTCCCAAACATAACAAAATGATGTAGTAAATGTTCCATGCTGATAATTATGAACGATATTTGCAATAATAAAGAGGTGAAAGTGCGAAAATGAGGGAGGTCACTGGAAATTATGTAAATGTTAATGCATAAACCATTCCCAGCTTCCAAGGAGACCAACAATCAAAGCACAAATTCATTTTCAATCCAATTGAAGGAATATACCAGATCATATGCATCATAACCATCACTTTTGGAAGCAATATCTAGCAAGATATCATCAGAACATTGAAGGGATCGTCTTTTGATTTCATGTTTTAGTATAGCCTGGCGTTCTGAGGCTGCTGGAGCAGGCAGTTGTATATGGAAGTCAAACCGTCCTGGAAACAATTACCAATATCAGCATAAACAGCAGCTTTGAAACACAGCCATAAGCATGCACTTGTTCTAATTGAGAAGACATACAAACCTGAAGAGCTCA
The DNA here is from genome assembly GCA_948277035.1 of Euphorbia corollata. NCBI lineage: Eukaryota > Viridiplantae > Streptophyta > Magnoliopsida > Malpighiales > Euphorbiaceae > Euphorbia > Euphorbia corollata. Next base: position 1,962 of record CAOJBI010234081.1, read on the forward strand.
ATGACTTTGGAACATTCTCAAGCGTCTGCACACATGCTATAAAAGCAATTGGGCCAATACCACATGAGTTCTTCCTGTTTTCCTGTTAAAATATTGATTAGCTGACTAACAGAAGAAATGAAGTATGATATTAAGATCCATGCTGTACTCCCCAGAAAAGCATAAAAAACAAACAAAAGCATATAATTTCTTCATTTGCTTTCATTTTGTTGCATTTATCTTCATAAGGTTTAGGATACAAACACATTTACACGTCAACAACTTTTGGGAAATCTGACTGTAACGTTTTTTTTCCCAATGTCGATCTTCACATTACAATCCCGAATCAATCCTAGTCCTTTTGGACAAATTGTGTTAGCCTGGATAAGGCGATGCAGTACAAAACAATCGAATCAATCTTAAAAAGCAAACTTAATCAAAAACCAAAATATGCAAGGCGAAGGGTGACACTGAAAAAATAAAAAAATTAATAAAGTAAGGCAAAATCAGTTTCCCTAATATGTTGAGGGTGACCGTACATTAGTACTCTTGAAAATGGTTTTAGCTTTCTCAGGTTAGACTTCTCATCAGAACTAAATTATATATCTACAGGAAAAGAAGAGAGAAATGGCAGTTTCATAGAAATTTCACCAAGCTAAGAAATGGTTTCAAGACAATAACTGGCATTACAAACATATCCACCATTCAAAGAACCAAGGTGTATTTTAACTTTATTACCCCATATTCGTCCATAATCTCCGTGAGAAATTTTGTAAGCGCAACAACAGAGGTTGAAGGTTGAGATCCTTCTGAGTCAGAAGAGGATGAGATAATACTGTCAAGATCATCAAAGATGATGAGAGAAGGAGCATGATCCAAAGCTTCAGATATGCATGAAGAAATCGATTGACGCATGGTTGAGGCTTTTTCAAGAGCAAATCCAGAGCAACCCACAAAAATCCTACAAACATGAAATTACATCAGGGAAAATATGTCACAGCAAAGATTTTATTTGCACGCCAATCCCATAAATCAAATACATTCCCAAGGAGCAAAGAAATAGGAATTTACTATTTTTATTCACCAATTACATGTCAAACGAAGAAGAAAAAGAGGAAATTACATAATACTAAGGAAAGAATTACTTACACATGTGCTAAAAGGTGTTCAGATTCTTCAAGATATTTTGCAACAGCTTTTGCTAAAATAGTCTTTCCAGAACCCTAATGCAAAAACATCAGTTTAATCATTGGTTAACATGTTGCAACAAAAAGCAAAGAGATGACACCATTAAACAGCAAGATGGTCACTGGTATAAAACTATTCTTGGTAGTTGGTGCCACAAGTTTTAGCTTTTACATTGAATTATTACTGTTCATTTGGTTAGGGCAGGTTCATTTCTATCCCTAGCTGCTCATCTGTTCATATTACCATTTTTCTTTATTGTTAAGGTAGATTGGCTTCCTCTAAAGTAATCAATTGTATATGCCTCTATGTTTGAGCTTGTGTTTCCAATCAATCTTTTCAACCTCCGTCTAGGAAATTAAGTGTTTTTCCATCAGTTCTGCAAATGGCTAGTAACATGTCACATCTATGTGTTACCACTTCGCAGCGTAGTTGGCAAAGGGAATGGTAAATATGAGAATTCCATCCAATAACATTTTTAATCAATTGTTCCATCATCATTTACAAGTAGTGCACTTTCTAATGACCCTATCCACATGAAATGGAGAGCATTGAAAAGTATTGAAATTTTCGAAGAAATTATATCATGCCATTGTCAATAAAAAAGAATTCAATTAACAGAAAACCAAGAAAGACAGAAAAATATTTGCCTTTCTTTCTATTTTACAATTAACAAAAGAGGTGTAGGTTCCAATGACACAGCCACCTCCCTGTAATGTTTATAATTCTTCCTCTTATATACATTAGGAACGTGATATCTAAGTCTGTCTCTTCAGAGTTCAATCCCTGGTCACCTATCAAAGTATTAATCAAAAGTTCAATAGAAAATAAACTAGGCAAATGTTTGCTCATGTTAAACACTCGATGTTTTGAAATCCCTGCCTAGGCTCCATTTTGCTAGATGCCACCCAAATTCACGTATTTAGGCAGTAACATGCCCTTGGCCGATATATCACCATGTAGTCCGATTTTTTCTGCCTCAGAGGTGCCCAGACGAATTTTTTTCAATATACCGATATTTATGATAATTATAGTTAAATTTTATAACCCACAAACGTTAGCTCAGAGGGTAAAACAATTGTACATCAAATATCACCACGGAAGTCTCGTTTTGAATCTCAAACCAAGAAAAAGTGTGCTCTAAGCTACAAAAAATTTAAGGACTTGAGGAACTTCAGATCAAAAAAAAGATAAAAACACTGAGAAGAATTTTGTATTTTTAATGATTTTTTTTATCATATGAGAATTAACTAAGATATTATGTTTTTCAATTTTTAATCTTTAGATGTCTATTATTTTTTTATAGTCTTTTTTCATACTATATTTCGCATTTTTAATTAAATAAAAAATTTTAATATATTGAAGAAAATAAAAAATACGAATTCGATTAATCCCCGGCCCCAGAGGACTCAACTAATCGACTAGCCTAGCGATTTTTAAAACATTAGTATGCTAGAGATAAGTAAAAATGCATATCATAAATGCTACTGTATAAACTTAAAGGTAAACTATAATATAGAAAACAGACGCCGCACAAGATAACATATAAGAAAAACAATTTCTATATTGCGAAATTGTTGCGCGCTAAGACTGCATAAAATAGCCCAACTTCTAGGGTGCGTTTGTTTTAAAGGAAAGGGGAAAGATGGAGATAAAAAATTCCAGTGTACATATACAGACATAACTGAGTATATATACCGTGCACTAAGAATGCAACTTAAATACCTTCTGGGTCTTGTTCTATAACTCAAATGCCTCTTGTGTCTGACCTATTGATATTTCTTATTTGATGTCTGGTGTATTCACTTTTCTCCTACTAGGTACCTAATGTATTCAAGATTAGTAAAAGCTCTGTAGGTCTACCACACAGTAAATTATTTATTGCTCGGGTATTTTCGTAAATGGGTCTACTGTCACACTAGTGCATATAGACAATCTCACTTTTTCTTTCATTTGGCATAAGAAAAGAGATCCACTAACTTCTAAGGTATTTCTGAAAAAAATTAAATTGCAGATTGGGGTCCACAATACAAAAAGATCAACTCACATGAGGTCCGCAAATCAGAACATGTCCAGGGACGGGAAAATTATATTTACTGAATAACATCCCAGAAGCAGGAGATAATAATGCCACAATTCCTGCAATAAGAAAAAGCCGTGTATAGGCACAATTAAGCCTTCTCTAGGAAAAGAAGAAAATGTATAAGTGGTGCTTGCATTATATTGTGGTGATGCCTTATTGAAAAAAGTCATTCTTGATCATTATATGTTACAGATAAGTTATACCCTTTCCATGCATAAAAATACATTAGCATATCATCTACTGCCAACTAGCTTTTGCAAGAAATACTTTGGGTGCAATTTAGATATCCAGCAAGAAGACGCAGTATTCTAAAACCCCAAAACTCAAGTTTTAAGTGTGCCATATTGTCAATCTGTCAAGCATATGAGTGTGCCACAAGTATTAAACAATAAAAAAGATACATATTGATAGTGACTTTTATACTCATTAACACAAATTCTCTTCTTTTATTAGAGAAAGAAATTAGAAGTATAGAAGGAACAATGTGATTATGATTTAACCAACAGTTAAATGCAAAAAGGCATATGAAATTTCAGAGAGAAATACCTACTGTCAATTATATCGGCAGCAGTAGTCTCCATCCAGCTCAAATCTGATAAATTTCCAGTGAAGTTTTTGCTAGAGTTTTTCTCCTTGTAAGCATGCAAAGATACAGGGTCACTAAACTTCAGTTTTTGAAACAACTCCAATTCACTTAAATTCTCCTTTCCCTTTTCATCAAAGGCAAGCTTGAAGAAGTTAACATGGTTGTCATGTAGAGATCCTTCATTTATGGTCAATAAAAAGAAGAACTCAAATGACACACCAGCAGTGCCTTTTCTATTCTGGAGCAATTCATATGAATCAGAACTTATTGGTACCTCAACATGACTATCAATCTCAGTGTCAATTCCTTTCACCTCAAAGTGAAGAATAGTTTCTTTTCCTAAAATTAATGAATTAATTTCCAAGCCACAATCAAGTTGTGCAAGAAACCAAGCTTGAAGAAGTCCATTCAATCCTTTTTTGATGTCAGACTTCATACTGGTATCATCATCCTCTTCACTAGGACAGTTGTTAGATAGACGGGCAGCAAATTTCTCAGGGATTGACCAATCTACAGTACCAACATAGGTGCCAGTGGATTCTGATCCTGGCTTTTGAATTCTAAGCCTATCAAGCACTTCCCGGCCATTCTTCTCAACAGCATTATCCTGTCCATGCATCTTAAAGTAGCAAGGAGAAAGGGATAATGAGGCAATATCTTCCCTTGACTCTGCACTGGATATCTTTAAATAGACCCCTGCAGACAAGATAATGGCAACCCAAATGAATTAACAGAATTAAACTGTTGAATCATAAAATTTTGCAAACGAGAAGTTGACATCGATAATATGAAATTTAGTTTTCAAGGATTAACACACATGAATGCAGGCTAGCTCTCAGATACAGACGAAGAGACCGAGCTATCATCAGATGTCCTTTAGCCACCGACTCCGAGAGCAAGATACGAACTACAGCTTGGCTAGATCTTTTCTTGTCACTCAGAACATCTTTGTTGGATTCCTTAAGGTTAGAAGAGCTTCTTGATTTCAAGAAATCACTATCAGGTGTCTTTGTAGTCTGTTTTATTGATAATCGGGGAAAAATCGTAACAAACTGAAGAGATTTTAAGGAAAACCGTTTGGCAGTTTCAGGATGAATATGGGCCACAGAAGTGAGCACAACACCCAACTCAATACCTTTGACCTGACTTTTGCTGATTAATCTTCCATCTGAATCTTGAAGACGCAATAGTGCCTTCGCAATATTCAACTCTTTATAAGATGACTGTAACAGGGTATCTTGTTTCTTCAAATCCGTTTTGCGTCTCTTTGGTGCTACTGCAACTTCAGTTCCTGGCACAAGTTGAACTGATAACAATCTCATAGGTCAGTCATCATTGTAGTCAACTACTAGCAGAATTTTTTTGAGATAAACAACTTTTTTCCAGTATAATATAGGCACAAGAGAAAACAAAAAAACAGCAACTCCATTTGTAAAAAAAAAAAAAGAAGATTATATTTAAAAAGAATTTCTCAACATTCATTCCCTTGCATGTCTAGATATATTTTTCTTCTTAACTTGTATAAAAATCAACTTGTAAATTGATAAATTACCAGCCACCTCAAAACTATATTTTACAATATATATTATGGCAATTAGCCGACCCCACCTAGCGTGGGATTATGTATTGGTCAGTTGATTGACATTTTAACTTAAACACGAAATTACAACCGAGGACAGTTTTTTTACCGAAGATTACATATAAGATCATAGTTGTCAAGGCACTAGGTGCGGCCTAGGCGCTAGGGGACCCTGGAGCCTAGGCACAAGGCACACCAACTAAATTTTTTTGTAAATTATACTAAGTCTTACAACCATGAAAGAAAAATAAAAAATTTATCACATAAATTGAAAATCCATTAATAATAGATTATAATAATAGTTCCTAGTAACATAAAACTACGTGATAATCATCATTAAAATCAACATATTATCTAAAATAGAATCACTCTCAAATTATTTATCTATAGGTTCCTCCTCCATATCATTTTCTTCATCATTAATGAAAATAATCGATCTATTTTTGTCCAACTTTTGTTGTTTATGCATTTACTAATTGTCTATGTGCTACGCAAGTAAATAATTCTAATATCAATATACAGTAAACTCAAAGTACCATAATTTTGCTATATGTACTTTATGTAGTTAGCATAGAACTATAGATCTAAATAGTTATTTTAAAAATTTAATAGCTAAGTAGCTAATTACGAACTATTAATCAAATGAAATTAATTTCTAATTCCTAATTTTTTTTATTTCCGAAACTTAGAATTTACCTCATTAAATATATTTAAAAAAAAAACTATCGGAGTGTCAAGCACGTCTAGGTGCATGCCTAGAGCCTGCTGCACCTAGGCACGCGCCTTTTGAATGTGATGACCCTACCATACGCAAGGCAATGAGGTTGGAGCCTTGCGCGTCCAGGGCCTAAGGCGTGCCTTTGACAACTATGTGTGAGATACAAAGATAAAAAAAAAGGTCACTGCAGTATCACATATACAAGTAACATAGAATAGGAAACTGCAGACGTTATCTTACCCACCGCTTTCTTGGGCAATGTCGAAACCACATGGAATGTGATGATGGTGCGGCCATGCAGCCACAAAGGAAATCTCATTGTTTCATGGACAATTCTAACCTGCATCAGGACATTCAAAAATCCCAAGTTTAGCACTTCTTTCAAAATATTTTAACAACACGCAATTCAATATTGGTTTAATGGAATTTAGATCTATCATGATACTGCCCCATAATTAAGGGAGATACTTCACATAAATTGCAGAAAATGAAATCAGTATGTTGGCAAGAACCCTATCAGCTTTGTAAAAGGCTAAAAGCATCCACTTGAAGTCAAAATCAAATTCAATTTCTTCCCAACAACAACTAAGCTTGCTACTAGAGCAAAGTTCACCTGATTGTGTTTAGCTCGCTAATGTAGCATGGAAAAGGGAAAGCAAATTAAATCCTTGAGTTCAGGTTTACGAGACAGGAAATGGATACACTAGTGTCTAAGAGTTTACACGCTACTTTGGTAGCTGGAATATGACATTTGACATTTCAAGTTATATTTGGTTGTACCAAAAGAAGCAATACCTAATGCAATTCCAGATTCCACCATTATCAATCATTTCTTTTTTTAGACAACAGTAATCAAACTCATAGGGTAGCCTAAGTGTTCCAGTTAACACAAATGCTTCAGTTATATAATCAGTTTTGTCAATCAAGTGTTCCACTAAAGCAGAAACAAAAGTTCAGTACAAAAAAAAAAAACATCAAGTGCACATATGGTCACCGTCAAAATTGTCTTTGGCTAGCTACAACACCCTTCTGCCGGCTAATTTAATAGCTAAACAATTCACATGAATAATTGGGAACAAAATCTGTGCATATATATGAACTCAAGCTACCTGCTGTAACATGGCTGCTTCTGCAAGCTCAGCATTAAGTTCCAGAACTTCCCAATCATCCTCACTACTGGGCTCAATAGTTACCAACGTAGCAGTTGGCAAATTAGGAACAGCTTTGACTTGAACATTGGTAAGATCCGGCAAAGAAATACAATCCGCAAATTGTCCAGCAACCTTCACCGATAAACCGTTTCCCACGCATTTAAGAAGAAAACCATCAAAAAAAAGAAAGAGGAAAGGAGGATGGAGAGGTCAGTACCTCAATAGCCGAAGAAGAAGAGGTTTCGCCAGACCAAGCAACGACCCATTGATGATTAGTGATTGGAGAGCGCAGTTGGAGGGTAAGAACTTGTGAGATGAAACCACCGGGACGGGTAGATTCGAGGGTTTGGATTAGTTGGAAAGGGAGAGATACAAAACAATTCTCAATTCCGCCCACATGCCTCACTTGGAACTCCATAAGAAGGCTAGGATAGACGATAATATGATCGAGATCGAGATAGAGATAGAAGGGAACAGGGGAAATTATATAGGAGATCGGTGGCCGGTGTTGATGAGGCCCTTTCCCCTTGATGCTGGAGCTGAGCTAAATAACTAGATAAATGCCAACTGACTTTTATTTTCCGTTTCCCGATACCTTCTACCAGTAGTTTAGCACTTCAATATACATTGTGATTATATATTATTTGATCATCTGCTGAAAACAAATAAATGGAATGTCTCAAAGCCCAATCAGAATGGGCCCAAAAGCCTGCTAAAGCCATTAGTAGGAGAGAGGAGAGGCATAAATGAAATCCTCACCAGATAGAAGCAAGAACTAGCAGAGAGATTCGCGGAAAAAGAAAATGGAGGAGGCGAAGGGAGTGGTGAAGCATGTCTTGGTTGCAAAATTCAAAGAAGAAGTTTCACCTGACAAAGTCAATGAGCTCATCAAGGGGTATGCAGATCTCGTCAACCGCGTTGAGCCTATGAAATCGTTTCAGTGGTAATTACATATCTACTCATTCCTTCATTCTATGCTCTCTTCAGTTAGACTGCCAAAAATATATCTGGTATTGATTCATCTAAGAATTCGATAATGTGTTCATCCGGCGATTAGGTTGTTCTTTTTAATGCTCATTTACGTTTCTGCTTTCCATTCAATTCGGAATTGGTACCAGTTACCTCCTATTTGAATTTATTTATCGCTCGGTAGGTCATTCTAGTCACCATTGAAGAAATTCTCGTCGATTCTCAATCTCATTGTTCGTTTCAAAATTAAGATAAGGCCAAGTTGTTTTGCAAATTTTACCACCTGTTGAGCCACTTGTCGTTTGATGTTCTGATGCTTGACTTTCGACAATGACTTTGTTTGACTTTTACTAACAATCTGCCCGGCAGTCGTTTTTCTCAGCCTGGAAAACGAATAAAATAGTCTGTATCTTTCACTTGTTAGGACGGAGCAGATAATGCCACTTTTAAAATTATCTTTGAAAAAACGGTATAAGACGTACAAATTATGAGAATAAATAAGTATATATGTAAAATTATGAGTATGTGTGTATGGATAGGATTTTATTCTTTTGCATCATAAAAGCTTGACATAATAATTAAAAGAAACATGATTGAATCAGATAAAAAGAAGCTGCAAATTAGCAATTGAAATGTGAAATAATAACAGTTTAATAGAGTGGTTAAAAATGGAGGATAATTTGCTGGAAACAGAAACAAATTTTCATCTTTTTATATTTAAAGAAAACAGCTTCTAATCTTTTGGTATCCGATTGTATAACAACGTTAATGGTTCTGAGACACATTGAGTCCATGGACAATAAGTATGAGATTTTCTTGTTTACAAACTGTTTTGATTGCAATTCTGATAATGATATGAAGAACTGACTTAGATGTTTATATGGTGTGGAAGGGGCACCGATGTGAGCTCGGAGAATCTGCACCAAGGATTTACCCACATATTTGAATCAACTTTTGAAAGTACAGAAGGGGTTGCAGAGTATGTAGCTCATCCAGCTCATGTTGAATTTGCCAATTTGTTCCTACCTTCTTTGGAGAAGGTGGTTGTGATTGACTACAAGCCTACTTTTGTTCGTATCTGAATCTTTAGACTTCGTCTTTCGCATTTGAATGGTGTGTTCTATGTGTAATAAATGCTTGATGATTGACCTTTGCTATGGATGAGCTCATATTGTAATGGTTAAAATTTTCCATACATTGCAAGTTCTTTTGCTGGTGTGTGTCGAATATTCAATCCCTGTAAAGGTTTAGTTTCATAATACTAAGCTTCCCGACAGTGATTACATCAGCCTAATTTTGCTGGTATGAAGTCATAGAAGCTTTAGTCGATGTTATTGGTTTGATTACAATATTTCATTTCCTAATCTAAACTGCAAATTCTTCACCGGGCATTGTTAGCAGCATATCGCGTTGCTTTGACCTGCTTTTATGTACTCTGGATATCTAGCTGTTTCCAAGTTTGGAATTGCATGCTTTGCTGTTACTAGTATTCCCCAAGTAACAAAAAGCAGGAATCAGAATGCAAGCATTGTTGACTGGTAAACACAGGTATATATGTACCATGTGAACTAAGTTAGTTACTTCAATGGAATGCAACCCAATTAACTGAATAGCAGAAAACAGAATTATTTTCAATAGAATGCAAAGGAAACACAAACACTATACTTAAATCCAGCTACGGATCAACATCCAATTAAGTTACTTCAAACCACTCTCTAACAATCATATCTTAAGGAAAAATTATGACAAGTAAACACAACTTTGTTGGGCAAGAACACCCCGTCTAAAAATTCAACCAGTTTTGCAAGAAATGACATGAATAACTACCAGGTTAAGTCAAATGGTAAGCTATATCAATAGACATTACAAAGCAAGAAAGTTTATCACCTTTTGGTTCAAGGGAGAAGGAGAGGATCTAAGATATCACATATATAAATATAGGAAGAAAAATTTTATATATGTGCAGATAAATGTTACGTATGATTAAATTATTTAATTGAATTTTTTTTATATTTTAAAGATAAATTATTGTATTTGAGTTCAAAAGTTCAAGGGGTTAAAATATAAAAATAAAAAATAATTTCAGCATAATATAAAAATAGGTATTAATTATCTAAATTATTCACCGAGCCGGTTCAGGTCAGGTTTGGGTATTTATACAAAAATCAAGTCTGGCCCAAAAGACTTCGAGTTTTAGTGAGTTTGGGCTCGGGCCGCTTTTGAAAAAAATGAAAGTCTAAACCCGGCCCATAATACGGGCTTGGTCCGGTTTCCTGGCCCATGAACAGGTCTAGGGTTGACTATCCATGAAGATCTTAACATCAAAAAGTTGCATGGATTATATTCTAACTATTTCTCTGCTCAACAAAGACTAATTTAGTAGACACTTAAGCTTCAGTGTTATACTTTCATCAGCATTTTCAGTAGTAGAACGTTAATTCACAAGTACCATATGTTAAATGTTCTAATTCGGGTCATTCTGCAACCCACAGAAGATAATATAATTTCTCCACTTTCTCTCCTGACATAAAAGCTCAAACTTCATTGTCGACTCGGACCCAACTACAGCCAGGATCCTTCCTTGCACCCTTTGATTTCATCAATTCCCTTACCCTCTTTGCTTCGTCCCATTTTCCAGCTTTTCCATACATATTTGAAAGAATGGCATAGTACCCACAATGGCGTGGCCTTAACCTAAACAAATGTTCTGTTGCCCAACATGCCAACTCTATATTACCATGTATTCTGCATGCTCCAAGCAAAGCACCCCACACATTGGTGTATGGTTCAAAATGCATGCTTTTTATGAGTTTTACTGATTCTTCCAGAAGTCCAGCCCGGCCTAGCAGGTCAACCATACAAGCATAGTGCATTTGTGTCGGTTTAATACCCCGAGCCGCCATTTCTTCGAAGTATTGCTTCCCCTTTTCAACAACTCCACCAGGACTACAAGCAAATAGAACTGCTATATAAGATACCGAGTCACGTTCCGCGCCTTCTTTCGTCATTGCTTCAAATAAGTTGATGGCTATATCCTGGTTGCCTAGCATTCCATAACCCAAAATCATAGTGTTCCAAGAGGCCGCATCTTTGTTCGGGATCTGGTTAAAGATGTCATGAGCAAGATCATTTCTACCGCATTTGGT
>CAOJBI010234097.1:0-21008 GCA_948277035.1 Euphorbia corollata
TAACCTGGAAGAACATTGAACCTATAATAACTTCTATCCCTATTACTGGCTCCTTTGTATCTTATGCTGGACCTTAAGTCATTTCAATTTGTTTACACTTGCAGTCACTACAAGGTGCTTGCTGCATATACCATAAATGGCATTTACAGATATATCTGCTTGCATGTTCCATATGATAACTACATGCTAATGGTTCCAGCGCAGATATTACAAGGCATTTGCTGCATATGCTGGTTGCAACGTAACACTTGCAGTTGCTGCTGCAGCTCTCTGCGCTTTCATTGCTCCAGCAGCTGCTGGGTCTGGTATCCCAGAGGTGAAAGCCTACCTCAATGGCATTGATGCTCATTCAATACTGGCTCCAAGTACCCTCTTTGTGAAGGTGAATGATTGTGTGTGCTTTTCTATACTTGTATATATACTACGAGAAGATGAATGATAACACAAAGTGCTACTCTTTCCTTAAAATCGTGTGCACATGAATGTGTGCTAGCTTTGTCATATATGTCTGATGACATTGTAGTTGCATTGTAAATAAACATTAATCTCTTTGGAAAGTGCAGAATTAACTGGAGCTATTCTTCATTTCATGCGGTCTTTGATGATTATGCATGCTTCATATATTGTTCATTTTCATTTATGCAATAAAAATGTAGGGTCTTAGAGACAGAGGATAGTTTCTTTGACCAAGACCGATCTTTATCTTCACGGTTGTAGTTTCAAAATTTCTGTTAGGACTCCAATCCTTCATTTTTCTGTTCTCAAGTTTGGAGATTTTTCCACCAAATTTTTATAATATTATTTGACATTTGCAGAAAATAGGCCATTTTATATTAGAAATGGTACTAAATTTTAAAAATAAATACTGTTCTTATGTTTGGTGTTGTATTGCATATATACTTTTCTCATGTTTAATTTTTGGTGTTCTCATTTTTTTGTTGTGTTGCACAAATAATTATTATGAGACCCAGCTTGGCATAAAATAACACAAATTTGTGTTGCAAATCACGATAATTAAATTTTACCGGAATTTGTATTTTGGATTTCATTAGCCACTTTTGTATGGTATTATTCCTTGTTTTTGTTGGTTTTATCATATTTTTTTGACATCAGTGATGTAAGAATGAATTTGGTAGCTGAACTAATAGCTTGCACAGCCTTATAGTTTATCTTGACATTCTTTTCGTTACCATTAACAATTCTTTGCTCTTTTCACAGCCTAATTTATGGTTAGGACTAGGACTTTGTTAGCTAAATTATCAAATGTTTCTGATTCCAACTTTTTGCAGATTTTTGGTTCCATTTTGGGAGTTTCTGCTGGTTTTGTTGTGGGCAAAGAAGGGCCTATGGTTCATACAGGTGCATGCATAGCCTCTTTATTGGGGCAGGGAGGTTCTCGCAAGTACCATTTGACATGGAAATGGCTAAGATATTTCAAAAATGACCGAGACAGACGAGATTTGATCACTAGTGGCGCAGCTGCTGGTGTAGCTGCTGCCTTTCGTGCTCCAGTCGGTGGCGTTCTCTTTGCTCTTGAAGAAGTAGCTTCCTGGTGACCCCCTTCTTTCTTGTATATGCATCTTGCATTTGTTTTGGTGTTTTTTACCTCCTTAGAGGACTTTGAGTTGTTAAACTAATCAGTTTAGTTGCCGGTGGATTGTGTGATAGTCCCGATGGAGTGATGGGAGTTTACGTATGATAAGATAACTAAAAGCAATGTTGAAGTTGACAAATAAAAACATAAATGGACTTGTCATAATGCTTGTTGATTTGATGACATCATCTTCATATTTTGGTGGGAATGCTAAAGTTAGAAACATTCTATTTTAAAGAAATTGAATGATATGCGGAATGAAGTGATAGAAGCATAATATTGCAAGATAATGGATTTCCATTTCAGTTGAGGTGCTTGTCCATTATGTCTCCATGATATATTTTTCTTATGGGTTACTTCCAAAATAATCTGTTATATACTTATATGCCCTGGAAGCTTTTGTTGTTAGTTACCTAACTCGGTTTCCCTCACGGATCAGTCAGGTCCTAGGGCATTTACAAATCAACTGTAACAATTATAGCATCATGTGCTTCAAGTCTATTATAATACCTGAATCTGTGTTTGAGTTCTATTACACAGTGAACATTGAAATAGATTAGTATGTATCTGAAAGAATCTCCAGAAATGTGTAGCTAGAACTCAGTTTCTGTTATTTGGGCTTGTTGCAGGTGGCGGAGTGCACTTCTTTGGAGGACCTTCTTCACGACAGCAGTAGTTGCTATAGTTTTGAGGGCTTTCATAGAGTACTGCTCTACTGGAAAGTGTGGATTGTTTGGGGAAGGTGGTCTGATAATGTATGATGTCAGCTCATCCAAGGTATCATATAGTGGGCCAGATTTGTTAGCAGTTATAGTCCTTGGAGTTATTGGGGGCATATTTGGAAGTTTATACAACTATCTTGTGGACAAGGTCCTCCGAACATACAGCATCATCAATGAGTATGTCCATATTTGATTATCACACAATAGCATTTTTCTATTTTCTTACCCTCTTCTCCGAACTGCGTCTTATGAAATCTCTTAGCTAGAGCTTATTGAAATCATCTGTATGGATCATAGGTGCATCTTCTAGTTAAATATGAATATTAAATTTTATGATTTTACTGCTGCAGAAAAGGTGCCAAGTTCAAAATCATGCTTGTTTTTGCCATTGCCCTCCTGACATCATGTTGTTCTTATGGATTGCCTTGGTTTGCGAAGTGCATTCCTTGCCCTTCTGATGTAACAGTGAGTTGCCCCAGCTCGGCTACATCTGGAAACTACAAAAGCTTCCAATGCTCACCAGGTTATTACAATGACCTTGCATCCCTATTTCTTAATACCAATGATGATGTCATTCGCAACCTGTTTAGCACTAGTACAGAGAAACAATTTTTCATTTCAACTCTGTTTGTCTTCTTTGCTGCAATATATTTCCTTGGAATCATCACATATGGGATTGCTATCCCCTCTGGACTCTTCATCCCTGTTATACTAGCTGGAGCATGCTATGGCCGTCTTGTTGGGAGGTTATTTGAATCCATATCAAAACTTGACACTGGTCTCTTTGCTTTACTTGGAGCAGCCTCCTTCCTTGGTGGCACCATGCGGATGACAGTATCACTGTGTGTTATATTGCTTGAGCTCACTAGTGATTTACTATTACTTCCCCTTGTAATGTTGGTTCTCCTGATATCAAAAACCGTGGCTGATAGCTTCAACAAGGGCGTGTATGACCAAATAGTAAAATTAAAAGGGTTGCCTTATATGGAAGCTCATGCAGAACCTTACATGAGGCATTTGACTGCAAGTGATGTTGTTTCTGGTCCATTGGTGACATTTTTTGGTGTTGAAAAAGTGGAGCATGTAGTGCATGTTTTGATGAGTACAGGGCACAATGGATTCCCTGTGATTGATGAACCGCCTTTTTCAGATGCACCTGAGTTGTGCGGCCTAGTTCTGAGGTCCCATTTGCTTGTGTTGCTCAAGGCTAAGATTTTTTCAAAAGAAAAAAGACTTGCTGGTGAAGAGATTTTGAGTAGATTTGCCGCACTTGATTTTGCTAAGGCAGGATCAGGGAAGGGTATCAAACTAGAGGATCTGGAACTTGATGAAGAAGAGATGGAAATGTATGTAGACCTGCATCCAGTTACGAATGCATCCCCGTACACAGTTGTTGAGACTATGTCACTTGCCAAGGCTTTGATTCTCTTTCGACAACTTGGTCTCAGGCATATGTGCGTGGTACCAAAGAGTCAAGGGGTAAATCTCTTCCTCTCTATGTCACTGTTTATTTGCTTATCATTTTCTTATTCATAATATAAAAGAAACATTCACCTCTCTTCACCATGAATTGCTTCTCCTAGATGCCGCAAAATGACCTGATATGACTATGCAAAATGTCTAAGCGAGTCTGGAACTTGATTTTTTTTTGTACCTTCTCTTGTACTGTATTATTGTATTTAATTTGCATGTCTCTGATATATTTCCCATTACCGCAGAGGCATCCTATTGTTGGCATTCTCACTAGACATGATTTCATGCCAGAGCATGTTTTGGGGCTGTACCCTCATATCCGGAAAAGTTGATCCAGTTGAAAAATTATCAGGTCATTATAAAACCGTATATATTCATAATCCAAGCAGAAGAAGCATATGCTGGTCTCTTCATTATTTTTTCAGTTACCAATTCAAGTCATCAAGTAAATTTTTTTTGACTATTCAGTCTGTCAACACAAGTTGCTGTTCTGGAAGACTTGGATTGAATAGCATTTCCTCTTTTTGATGAAAAGTAAAATAATGGACGCAAAGAAAATGGAAAAGCTGCAGGGTCCTTAGAAGAACCTATATATATTTTATTTCATTCAGAATAAATCGATAAAATCCTTGTCAAGCAAAGTGTGAGTGTGTGACAGTTATTGGTCATGTTCTTCCTCATGCTAGTTGAGCTGTATTTATTATTAGCTGTACATTTCAACAAGTTGTATAATTTTGTATTTATATATTAATTTGTATTCTCTGTTGAATCTGTATATAAACTCATTCAAATTTTCATTTGCATTTTCTATTTATTCTCCGTGTACGGTGTTTTTTCTCTTTGCCACGACAAATCATCGATGGACCTTGAACCATATTTGAATTGTGAGTCTATTGCTCATAGTGAAGTTTGATTGCTTAACAGTTATAGATGCTCGGAATGGTAATTATCAAGTGATTCAACATTTAATATAATTATCAATTAGCAGATAGCTCACAATTAAATCAATTTTGCCTATACTTGACAAACTCTATACCTAAGACTGGTAATATGAGATTCTCTGGAGAATGGTTTTCATCTTAGCCATCCAAATCGCATTCTTTTTTTTTTTAAATAAAATTGTCAAAAACAGATAACTGGCGAATTTCTTGACCCTGGTGGCTGTGATTGAATCTGTGAAAGTCACAGGTCCAAGCCACATAATGAGTGAGATGGGGTGGTGTTTTTGTATTAATGTAATTTTTTTTAAAAAAAGATAGTACACTATCGCATTAATAGAGACCAAATTAATAATCCGAGCTCCCGTCTTTCCGAATGATCTCAATGTGACCTCAAAGATGAATTTTCCATAACACAGCTAGTTCAATAGAATAAAGTAGAATACAATAACAAAGGCTCATCTAGAAACACAAGTGTTGGAAGAAACATGTAAATGTACAAATCGTTAATTCAGGATGAGGGCTTTATTTATTGCCAATGCAGATAGCGATAATAGTAATACCAAAAATGCAAAAGAATTAGAACAATCATTCCAGTTGCACCAGCCAACTGAGAAGTATAATAATTTAACAAATAATGTTGCAAGTATACAAGGAATACCAAAGTGGCACAGAAATCCTTAGACACCAACATTTGTCTGTTTCGGTCTCGGAAACCTTAACTCATGTTACATTTGGCATGTTCCGGTGTCCATTTCCCTTCTCGGTTTTTAGGACTATGAAGTATATTACAAGAACCTGGCAGCTGACTCTATCAAAGATTGAACATATTTTTCTGAAAACTGAATTTTGGAAAAGAAAAAGCCAAAGCATAATTCATGCTGCAAGGTGGTGATTCTGTCCGCACAAGCATTACTTAAATAGCAATTTACCTGTGATGGAATTTGGGGTAGACAGTAAATACGCCTGGCCTTGTCTCATCAAATTTATATCTGTCGAATATTATAGCTTGGTTAAAGAAGTTTGCCATTTTATTTTCTCTATTCCCAAAAGAGTGGCTAATAAATGTGGCAAAACTCATGTATGCTACAAAAAAGGAACAAATACCTATTTTCGATGAGAAAATTTCTCACAGCTGTTGGCAGGGAAGCTTGATCATAGCTATGATTACCAATGCCTAAATGAATAAAAAGGTTAATGAGTAATGCAGTCTCATATGTGCTGATAAATTCTGAATAGCTATTATCGCCCCCACAAACAAAATTCCATTACAATTGATCTGTATGCAACATTTCAACAAAAATGGAGAAGTGTCATAAACCAAGTGATTTAATGATTGTTTTATCAGCAAATACATTGCTTAGCACAATCCCAATGATGGCAAAAGACAATTGAGGGTGAGAGGGTGACCGTGAAACCTAACATTTTAGCCAAAGTGAAATCATAGATCTCATGTTTTACAATTTACGCATTAGGTGCAACAATTGACACCTAAATCAAAGAACGAGTAGAAATTACATGCCCGAACCTAAAATTGCATGACCAGGTATAGGCATAAAAGCCAGTGAGCTGCTAACTTTTAAGTCTTTGTGCCTGCACTTAAAGACAAATTTCTTCTTGGCCCCAGTAACAAGGTAATTAATAATAAAATACGTCATGTGTACAGTACATGGATTAATTTTCCCCATATAGATCAGAATTACCAGTTATGACTTGCAATGAAGCTGGCCTCTGCCTAAATCCTGTACAGTGTATATTTGTATTCTCCTCACTCATGCTACCACATGAGATGTTTGATGAACAGATAATCCCATCCTTGGTAATGAGTCTACTTGGAGCTAATCGCCTATTCATTGGAAGTTGCGCCTCAATTATTTGCAGATGTTCTTGCAACGCTTGAACAGCCTCTGCCGCATGAAGACCATGTAGGTCGAATTTCCATGGATCATCTGCACTATTTCGCAACCTCAAAATTTCTTTGGCAGCTTTGGAATTAAGTCTTTCAGCATCCAACCATTCTTTACGAGCCTTCAGTGACTGTTGCTGGGCAGTAAAATGATCTCCTCTAATAAAAGCATTAGTAGCTTCCCTGGAATGCCTAGATGCTAACCTGTAAGTTACACAGCAAGGGTATTAATAACATAATCAGATTTCTTTATTAGTTTATCAGTAAAAAAGATGTAATGGTAAGATTGACATTAGAAGCCATTTTCAATCATGTGTGCAAAAGGAAGGAGCTCTAATTTGAAAAAGCAGCTGGGATCTGGGAGTGAAGAAACAGCAGAGAAAACAACATGTCTTAAAAGTACCAGCAGGCTAGCTCAGTCACACGCTAAACTGATTTTTAATGAATACCAGGTATTAGGATGCTATTATAATCTAGATCATCAAAGAAATTAACAGTTATACATATGAACCAATCTAATCATCTTTATTGCGTTTCTTCGATGGCTCATATAAACATCATTTTCTTCCCATTCAGGCTCTACATGCAAGGATTTCAAGTGTCCCAAAATCAGTTTCATGCTTGCATTAGTAGTCTCGGAGAGCATCTGTGCCTGAGTAGTATGCATATCCATCAACTCTCGAGGTAGGAAGTGGAGGTGGGGGTGATAAACTGTAGAGGTAGAAGGATAGTTTTTCAAGGAGCGTATTGAATGAAAAGAGAAAACTTAAATAGGACAAATTAGTTAGGGTACAAAAGTTGGGCTGAAACTATTTCTTATTTTCAGCCCATTATTATAACTTCCCCTTATTATTATTATTATAGTCATTATTATTACATCATCATCATTATTATATAAAATAAATTAAATTAAATCGAAACCGTTCAAATTGCTTTCTCCAGCTAGGAAATGAGAAGCATTAACATACCGCTTAGAACGAGTTGAATGAGTAGGTATTGTTGGATAAATAACTATACGAAATTGAAATTGAAATTTTAAAAGGATAAATGAAATTTTTACAAAAGCCATTGAACTTTTAATATTTAAAAAAAATCATAAAATTGTAAACGGATTTTACAATTAAATGTAAATTCTTTTAATTTTCAATACTATAACCATCAAATCAGTAAAATATAAATGATTGTACATAACTTTTGTAAATTTCTCAATTTTATCACCATTATCATCCTTATTTCTTTAATTCATTTATCCAGCTTCATTTCTATGTTATTAGCTAATACATGTTGATAAATTTTTCATAGTTGTTAATTAAGTTTGGATTTCGAAAATAAAATGAGAAGTGTAGGCAAAATTATAATTTATCTATTTTGTTTAAAACCTTCTAATTTTTAGTTTTCTAAACATAACTCTCCTTTTTAATTATCACATAATTATTGCATAAATCACACGCTCATTTTTCAATGTCCGTGAAGCGGCTAATTAATGCATTTTTATCAAATTTAGATACTAAACGGAACAAATTATAAGTTGAAGGTGATAATAGATGATATCATGTTAATTGATTATATAGATATTAAATTATTTCATTAATTTTTTATCATATCATACTATATATCCAAATAAATTAATATTTATCCAACAACCAAAAACATGTGAGCCAAACAAAGGCTAAGAGTTTTTATCATGGTTTTCAGACCCGGACCGGTCATCGAACCGGTGAAGGGAGAGGGTCATGGATTTAAAGTTCAACCGGATTAAATCGGTGGTCGAACCGGATTTTCTTTAAATATATAAAAATACTAATTTTTTTAATATTTTGGTATTAAATATATAAATATAAGTTATACTTACCAACAAATAATAATAGTTTATGTTAATAATTCATAGTTCATATTGATACTTCCGATAAAAATGAAACACAATATAATTTCGTGAAATAATGTATTATTAATAGTTAATTTGATTGGAAATAGATCATAGTTTATAAATTAGATAAGAAAATTAACAAATTGGATTTATAGTATATGAAAATTACAAATTCAAAGAGCATGAACTTTGAAAACAATATATTAAACTAAAAAATATAATTATAGACAAATAAGTTAGTGTTAATTTGATTTTAAAAATTTAAATGTCTTTAGGTTTTTTATAAAAAATTTAACTCTAATTAAAAGAAATATATTTATCCTGTAAAATTATTTTTACTTAAAGATTTGTTTGTTTTCCGCAAAGGAGTACCCATTACCGCCGAAGTCCTGGCCCCTCTCTAAACATCTAGCAAATTTTAAAACACGAAGAACAATATAAAAATGTCGAAAACTACAACGTGGCAAGATAAACCATCAACCGAATAAGGGGAAAAACAAATGGGATTACACCGCTAGGGTTTGTAATCAGCAGGAGCTACTTCTACTTTTGGCGGGAATACGTTACCCCTTTGCATTCCACAATTTCACTTAAAAAAACCCTGTCTCTACTTCTACTCATTGTGTATTTTGCCCCGATCGGATTGAGCAATGGGAAAAGATGAGGAGGAGATGAGGGGGGAGATAGAAGAACGGCTAATCAACGAAGAATACAAAATTTGGAAGAAGAACACTCCTTTTCTTTACGATCTAGTTATTACCCATGCTCTAGAGTGGCCTTCCCTCACAGTCGAATGGTTACCTGACCGCGAGGAACCTGCCGATAAGGACTACTCCGTTCAAAAAATGATTCTTGGAACCCACACTTCTGAGAATGAGCCCAACTACCTCATGCTGGCCCAGGTTCAGCTTCCTCTTGACGATGCTGAGGACGATGCCCGCCACTACGACGACGATCGCTCCGATTTTGGCGGCTTTGGAGCGGCCAACGGCAAGGTTTTTTCTCTTTCAGTTTATTCTGAATTTATTTACTCTTAGAAAGAACAGGAAACTTAATGTTTTTATGTCACAGGTTCAAATAATTCAGCAAATCAACCACGATGGAGAGGTTAATAGAGCTCGTTACATGCCTCAAAACCCTTTTATAATTGCGACCAAGACTGTTAGTGCTGAAGTTTATGTCTTTGACTACAGTAAGCACCCATCTAAACCCCCTCTGGACGGTGCTTGCTCCCCCGATTTAAGGTTGAGAGGTCACAGCACTGAGGGCTATGGTTTGTCTTGGAGTAAGTTCAAACAGGGTCACTTGCTCAGTGGTTCTGATGATGCCCAAATTTGTTTGTGGGACATCAATTCCACTCCTAAAAACAAAGCTCTAGATGCTATGCAAATTTTCAAGGTTTGCTTTTCCATCCTTGCGTCTTACCCTTTATTTTAACCTCAATTTCTTCAGATCTCGCGCCTCTAACTTCCGTTTGCCCCTTTCGGGAATTAGAGAAAGCATTTACTAATTTTTCATGTTAGTATTTCTGGCATTTCGATTTTCATGTCATAATAAAATCTATGCTAAATAGGTTCATGAAGGTGTGGTAGAAGATGTGGCATGGCATCTGAGACATGAATACTTATTTGGCTCGGTTGGTGATGATCAATACCTTCTCATATGGGACCTGCGAACTCCTTCAGTCACCAAGCCAGTCCAGTCAGTCGTTGCTCATCAGAGTGAGGTAAGAACAACATTTAAGTAATAAGCATAGTTATAGGTTGAATTATTGTCATGTGAAGATATAAGGATATGCATGTACAATGTAAATAGTAATGCACAGAATCTTGTTGGATTCTTGTCAATATTCTCTTTACTAATCCTTATTCAAGCTCTCTATTATTTTTGTTGCCCTTCATTTTCTGTTGAATTTCAGATCTTGTGTATGTGGAATTAGTTTTCTCGTATTGATTGATTGTATTGCTTGAAAAGGACATGTTGTGTCTTTTTGCCATGTATACAATTCATTGTTGTCAATTTAGGACCTCTCGCTAGAGTTTCCCTCCTTTGTAATGTCATTATATTTTTTGATAAGATGTTCTTGAATAGGTGCCTTCGGTTTTCAGGTGCTTGCATGTTAAGGGCCAAATATTTAGCAATTTCATGTAGAAAATTAATTGTTCCCTTGGAAGTTCGAAAGTAATGTGAAGCTTTTTGGTTAGTACCCCGACATATGTTAGTCTAAGATTTAAATTTACTTGTAATAGGGATGGCTTAACTCTAAAGAATTAAATGTAAAGCTTTGTATTTTGTTCTACTACTTGATGTAATCCACTGCTAAGCGCCTAAGCCTATACAGCTATAAAGCAGTATATAATTAGCAGGCTCTTAGCCTAAATAAAATCTTTTATAAAACAAAAGTACTATAAACTAGAATGAACTTTCCTAAAGCTCCACTCGTGGAGCCATAGTCGTCAAGGCGCTGGGTGCAGCCCCGGTGTAAGGGGTGTTGGAGCCTAGGCGCATCAACTGAAAATATTTTATAAGTTTTGCTAAGTACAATAAGCTGACTTTTACAACTTGCATCTATCTAACTCTTGAAATTACCTATGCAAACACCTTGAATATGCCATTATTGCATATCACCTGCTATGTAGCACGGAAACGGAAGCGGAAGCGGGGAAACACCATTTCTAAAAATCATAGGTTAGGAAACCGTGGGTAAACGCGTAAATATTAAAAATTTAGGGGCATATTTGTAAATAATAAAATTCAAAAAATTTACACATATAAATTTTATCTTACATAAAATAGTAAAAATAATATATATACTTAAAATAAATTCATCAATTAACCTATACATTAGTAAAAAAATATACATTTAAAATAAATTTATCTATTAATTGACAAAACATAAAACAATTATATCATAAATAATAACAAATTTAACACATTGATGAGTTAGTGCAAATATATTTCATGTATATATTAATTCGTAATTGTAAAATTCATTTAGGGACCTATTTGTAATATGCCATGAAGCCCAACTTATATACACTTAACACTTAAACAGTATATAGCACCATGAATGAGTTTTAAGAGTACCAAGAACAAGACAACTACAAATCGAGATCAAGATTCAAGATTAAGATTAAATATCAAATAGAAACAAGAGACATGCTTGGGCGAAGAACACCCACTCTGCCAATTGCGCTACTGCCTACTAGTTTCTGCAATTTTTCTTTCGTCCCCTGGCTCTGCTCTCAGTGCTTTGCTTTGCAATTCATATTTTTCAGCTTTAGTTTTCTTTGATATAGGAAGGACGAAGAAGCCTATTTGTAAATAAATATAAAATAGGAATATAGGGAAGAATGAAAGATAGAATCAGAAGAGTTGGTAAAGGAAAAAAACTGAAATAGGAATAGAAATGGTCGGAATCAATGTCTAATTCAGGGGAAACGGTTTCCTGAATAAAGAGAAACGCGTGTCCAACTTTTTGTATTTGCAGAAACGGCCCCGGAAACGTTTCGTACCAGTTTCCGAGCGTTTATGGGCAGGAAACGTGTCCGAAACTTGGAAACGGCTTGCTAGTTGCGTTTCCGTGCTTCATAGATCACCTGTTATCTGTGTCAATGTAATACTCCTTGCTCTCATGGGTTGGTTGATATGATCCGGGTTTTCTGATTTCATAGGCCTGATCACAAGCATCCAAGGTAGCACAAAAATTCATAGGCATAACATTTCCCAAATCCGTTTGGAAAACCTAAATATAGGATAAGTTTGACGTTTTTCAGTGTCCATTTTCCTTTCAATTCTCGAATTTGTTCTCATTTTCGTGCTACAAACATGCATCTCATATCATCTTTAAGCTTTCTTTGGTTGCCCAATTCCAGTAAGATTAATGCTTCTCCTCATGTTCCCACTAATACAAAGTGTGGGCCTGTGGGGCATCTACCTTCCCAAATTTGTACCAAAGCCTTATTTCCTAATCCAAGTTTGGAGGAGGATGTGCCCTTAGTGAAGCCACATGGTGGGTGGTCCTCATCATTTCTACAACACCCAAGATTACCCCTTCTCCATGGAGTAGGAGTAGGAAATCCAGTAGTACAATTCTATCTAACAAATAGAAATTTGTCGTTGATTGGGGTAGGTAGCAATAGCATATATAGTTATATACATATATTTATATCAATTTGAAGTGGAGCGAATCCATTATGAAATATGGAACATAACTTGTTCTTCATAGATACTTTCTACTTTAAGACCTTGTTGAGTAAGTTGCTTTGTTTCATCTTGTAGAAGACTAGTAAATATATCTCCTCGTAATTGTGAGAAATAAGAAGGTAGAATGAAGTTAGTAGTTAAAGGCACACCTTAGGCGTGACATTGCGCCTTGAGTGCGCCAAGGCTTGATCTTGCACCTTTAGTGCGCCTCATGAGCGCTTAGGCCCGTGATGTTGCGCCTTGAGTGCGCCTCACCGCCTTGACTACTATGGAATGAACTAGGATCGTTCTCTTCAATGCATTCCTTTTGCGGTTTCACCTTGTTGCCTTCATCTTCCAGGCTTCAGACTGTCTCCATGACTTCCTTCTCTTAGTATCTTCTTTTACTGATATGTAACATTGAACAAATTCCAACCTTTCAAATCTCTTGGTTAGTTGGTTTGATTTTCCGACAAATTCTCCTCTTCATAGAGCTTCTTCTCCATCTTCCTTTGAGCTTGTTTTTTGGCTGGTGATTCATTTGTACATTTTTGTTCCCAAATAATGTTAGTGATGCCTTTATCCATTTCGGAAACCCTCTCCTCATGAGCACAAAGTTGATTTAAAATCCACTTCCCCGGTGGTCTCCGTTATCCCTCAATTTGGACCAAAATGATAGAGAATGTTATTCATGCTTTATTCTCATCTCCCTTTCTTCTTCTGAATTTCTCTATTCTATTCATTCATTTCTCGTCTCTATTCATACTTATTCTGTTTTCTGCCTTCTTTTTCTCTCTTTTCTATTTTCTGTTTTTATCTTCTGAACCAGATCCAATAACACATCCTTACACACTCCATGATATGTTTGATAACTCAGGTTCCTTCCTTCATATTCCTCTTTTGCATATCATACCACGGTGGTCACATAAATTTGACACTGGATTTAAAAATTGATACTGTTAATGGGAGGTTCAAAGCATACAAACTTCTCTTTATTTTTATATTAATTTTTTTCCGTGATATAATATTAGATTTTATAACTTTTTTTTATTATTATGTTCATAGTTGTCAAATCGAGAATCGAAATCTATTTTTCTGAGTCGGGAATCGTGAATCGAATCGAATCAGATTCGGTTGAAGTTCATAAAATTATCTAAAAAATATTTATATTGATTTTTTTATTGTTTAAAATTGCAACTTTATTATAAAAATGCATATACATACAAGTATTTGAAATTTAAGTATACTTCAAATGTAATAATAATGAAAATGATTGAATTATATATGCAATAGCAGTTATATAGAATGTAGAATTTGATAATTGAGAAAGGAAGTAATTATGCAAGGAGCTGACTTTGTAAAATATTTGAAAAGAAAAAGCAAAAAATATGAGGTCTCAACACCTTATATTTACAGGTGTTGTTTTACTTTTATCTTCTATTTGATGGTGTTGGTCAAGTAAAGGTATCTTTTGATTCTTAAAACCAACAAAATAGGATTAATTAAAGTAAGATTTTGGAATTAGAGTCCTAAATAGTATTAGATTGCATTAATACTATTGTAGGGAGAAGAAGAGACGGGTTAATTTTTTTGTAGCTTTCAATTCATGAATCGTGAGAATCGGCTGAATCGGCCAATTCATACGATTCACATACGATTCGGTTGATTCAGTGCCGATTCCTAGCTTATTTCGATTCACTCCATAAATTCGAATCTATGAAGGGGGGGGAATCGAATCGAATCTTACGATTTTGATAACTACAATTTATATTAATAAGTTTTTTGTGGCTTGAATTCATGAATTTTCTATTACTTTATTCCCTTGTTAAAATATAGGATTTGCTAGTCTGCCTCTTTGAAGGTTATATTAATATCAACCGTGACTTGTGTGTGTATGCTATAGTGATGTTTGTTTTTCAGCATATTTCTTTTAGTGTTGATGACTATGTCATGCGTTGTTAATGTGTTTGTATTTGTTTACATGGCATGAAGATTATATCTCTACATGCTAATGTTAGTTTGCAATATTGTCTAAGGTTAACTGCTTGGCCTTCAATCCTTTCAATGAATGGGTTGTCGCAACGGGGTCTACTGATAAAACTGTGAAGCTGTTTGATTTACGCAAGATCAACACTGCACTTCACACATTTGACTGTCACAAGTAGGTAGCTGGTGCAATTTTTTTATTTCAATATTCTTGTGCATTTCTAATTAAACTATCCAGTGTTTATGTCAACAAAGAATCTGTTTTTTTATCTTCTTGTACCGGGATTTACTGTAGGGAGGAGGTTTTCCAAGTTGGATGGAACCCGAAGAATGAAACTATTTTAGCTTCTTGTTGCCTTGGTAGAAGGCTCATGGTGTGGGATCTTAGCAGGTCAGTCCTTGTATACATTCATTTTGGCGATAGTTTTTGTCATTTCATCGTGTGGTAACTGTCGAAGATGTTTTGATGTTTATGAGAAGTGAATTGGTTTATCTTTGAGCATGTGGACCCTATCATAACACCTCACCTAAACTAAAAGTGTAATTTGTGAGTTCATGAGTTAATTATATAATTTTCGTACTATATATGGGAAAAGAAGGCTAGGTTATCCTTTCTGAGTCGCTGAAGCATGCGATATGTGTATATTTGTGAATATGGGGGAGTTGTTTTGCAGGATTGATGAAGAGCAGACACCAGAGGATGCTGAAGATGGGCCACCAGAGTTGCTGTTTATTCACGGTGGACACACAAGCAAAATATCAGATTTTTCATGGAATCCTTGTGAAGACTGGGTTATTGGAAGTGTGGCAGAAGATAATATCCTTCAGATATGGCAGATGGCAGAAAACATATACCATGACGAAGATGATGTTCCTGGGGATGAATCTACCAAAGGTTCTTAGTTTCAGTTGCTATGCCAGCTCAAGGAGTTGATAAATTGGGGGAACGTGTAGGATTTTTGCATTTTCTTTCACTTTCAAGTCTAGCTTCCGACATTTATTAAATATCTCGTTGTGCCTGGATGAGGGAAGTGTAGTGAGTAATGTGATATTTATTACTGTATTTATGCATAACTTGGCCTTTGATTTTGACATTCGGTTCCTGAGCAGAAAATTAAACATCATGCATTTTAAGGTTGCTCATGAAATGAAACTAAGAAGAGTGAGAATAAAGTTGCGGAAGTTTGACTATAAGATTGCATATGAAAGTAAGATTACGGAAAAAGTAAGATTTAAACAGTTTGAGTTTACAGAAGCAGCAGTTAGGCATCTGAAACGTGGTGGGTGTTCATGAATTGGAAGCCCATGATATACCTATACTCTCCGGTGCCAAGGCAACGGCTGCAATAGCCAAGTCCACTTCCCCCACAACTTCTACACCTGCTCAGCCCTAACTCGGGTGGGTAACACAGAAAACAACCAAAACCAATCACTTGAAAAGAAATTGCTCACCATTTTGGCCACTCCCCTCTAGGAAGCATTTCTGAATCGACGTGATTTGTCCTGCCTGGACTACACCAAAAATTGAATTTCCGTTACCGAATTGAAGACTTAACTGTAATTAGTTGATAAAACAATATAGAGAGAAAAATAGTAAATACCTTTACCCCGGCAATCGTCACAATCAACTCGTCCGCTTCCCAAGCAGACTACGCAATGCGGTTCTGGCTTCTTCCTTGTCTCTTTATGGACATTTGACTGCAAATATCAACATAAACAGTAAAGCTATGATGATTCCAGTTCCTCAATTCAGTTAATGCTGGTAATCAAA
Organism: Euphorbia corollata; assembly: GCA_948277035.1. Classification (NCBI taxonomy): domain Eukaryota; kingdom Viridiplantae; phylum Streptophyta; class Magnoliopsida; order Malpighiales; family Euphorbiaceae; genus Euphorbia; species Euphorbia corollata. The sequence goes on from CAOJBI010234097.1 coordinate 16,443, forward strand.
TTGAGAGAGAGAAAGAAGAGTTCACCTCAGTTCTGACTGGCCAGGATGGTTTGGTGAGTGAAAGGAATGGCATACCAGAGTTTTGTGAAGTCCTTTGGGGTCCCATATTCAGGTTCTGGTTAGTGCAGCGGCTTTTGCTTTGAAAGTCTCTAGAGCTTCCTTGTTCCTCCAGCCGGACTACGGTCACCATAATTCTCACAGCCATTTTCTTCCTAAACTTCAATTCTCATTCTTCCCCCATTTACAAAAGCGATTTAACAGTGAAGCCCAACCTCCATTTAGGCCCACTGAAGCCCTCTTTTAAAAGTAAAGTAATTATCAGCCAGCGAGTGGAATAAGACAAGTGATCCTGTGGTAGTTTCCGGCATGGGCAGATCACATCTCTGTTTATTGAATTTCTTTCTAGTTATCCATTGTCATCTCTTTTTCTTTGTAATTTGTAATATTAAATAATGGAATATCATCAGGTCATCTTTTTAGGATAAAGAGGAGGAAAATAAGTTCTACTTGATTGATTTCTAGTTGGTCGTTCTGAGCAGTGTTCACACTTATTGAACCATATTTCACCAAGTACAGACTACTTTTATTACATAAACTGCTACTTGTTCATCATCTGCTGCTGTTGCTTTATCTAATGAATCCTTGATACAATCTGGCTTCTTCAAATGTCAAAATATTTGGACAACACGTTTCCCTTTGGATTACAATTTTATTCTCTGCCTGGTGTTTTTTTTTTTTTAAATTTGCCTCGTCTGGGCTTACATTATTAAATGGAAAGAAAAATCCCAACCCACCCAAATGTGATTCGAACCTGGGACCTCTAGAATCCACAGCTTCCGTTTCACTTCTTTTTATCGGGCATGAATTTGTTTGTGTGAATTTTCTTAATCATTGATGCCTTTTGATCTCATGGAATACTCTTTTATTAGTTTTGAGAAAAACGATTCATCTCTTTCTAGCAGTCTTCCTGGGGTGTCATACTCTGCAATTCTTCCTGTTTCACACCAAAAATAAGCAGTGTCATTTTCTATGTAAATAAAACCATTACTTTCAACATTCTTTATATGTTATGCTATCCACTTACCATCACTAAGGACCAAAACAAGATCACTGTCTATCACTGTGTGGATTCTGTGAGCAATTGTGACCACTGTTCTATCTTTGAACTCTTTGCTGATAATCTTCTGTATTATCCCATCTGTTGCTGAATCAACCGATGCTGTTGCTTCATCCAGCACCAGAATGCTGCTTTTCTTCAGCAGTGCTCTTCCTAGACAAAACAATTGCCGCTGCCCCACACTCCAGTTTTCTCCATTTTCAACCACTGCCATATATAATGTCACATGTTAGGTTTTCTACATTTAACAGCTGAAAAATAATGGATGAATTGTTTTCTACCTGTGGCATCCAACTTTTCAGTCTTTGACCGCACTAAATCTCCCAGCTGACATTTATTTAGAGCCTGAATGATTTTCGCCAGGTAAAGTTTAAGTAAGCCTCTACAATAGTATCCATGTTTTTTAAAGATGCACTTTCAAATTGATTACATTACCTCCCATACTTGTTGGTCACTGTATTGCTCCAGTGGATCAAGGTTGCCTCTCACTGTTCCCTCAAACATTGTTGGGTCCTGTGGGATGATGCTAAGCCTTGATCTCAAGTCATGCAGACCTATCTTGGATATATCCACGTCATCAATTGCAATGCTTCCATCTCTTGCTTCAACAATTCTGAAAATAGCCTGTATAAGGGTTGATTTCCCACTCCCTGTCCTTCCTACTACGCCGACTTTTTTCCCTCCTGGAAACGTGCAGCTGATGTTTTTCAGGACAGATGGCAAATGCTCTGCATACCGAATCTGCAATATACACTTCTTAAGCACCAACATTTTTGGGGAAGTTCAATATATATATTCTCAGTAAGAGCTATATTAGTTGTCTGTTTCTTTTATCTTTTGATTGAGTTCCATGGAAAACTACCCCAAGAGGCCTTTTCATTAAAAGAAAAGTAGTGTTACAGTTTCTTGATTTTTGTTCTCCAGAAATTTCTTAAGGTTATTACCTCCAAACCTTGAAAGCATATTTTTCCTACTTCTGGCCAGTTGTTTGGAGGTCTGCACTCTTCAATCACTAAGGGAGCTTCACTTGTTACATTTGAGTACTGTAGAACTCTTTCCACTGAGATCATTTTGTTTTCTGCATTGCACATGTTCCAGATAACGGAAGCTTGTAAAACATTCAGATTTATTCCGTATGTGACTGCTAATCCTGCAATGCCTGCAAAATTATATATTGTCTTAGGATAGAATTTCTTCGTTTCTTGTTCTCCATTACCTATGGAAGGTTTATATCAGTCTAAAAGGAATAAAAAAATCAGTGGACAAAACTTTACCCTCCTTTTGGAAACATTTAATTGAATGGATTTTTTAAGGAATTCAATTCAAATGAATACTATTTTTCAAGTAAGCAATAACCTTCCTCAAACAAGTTAAGTTTTGTAAATGCTACGAGAATCCATTTCTTTCAAGTAATTTTGTTCCAAACAAAGTTGCAGTCAATAAGTTTGACTTATACATTGTACTTACTTGGACTGATTATTCCTTCAGGAAGGGTGACCAGCAAAACTAATGAGAAGGCAAAAACAAAATTGGACAGTAAATTCAATCTGAAAGAAAGCCATTCCATGGCTGATACATTGTGAAACCATGGCCTTGAGTGGCCGTCTATAAGATCAAGATTTGCTTCAAAAAACCGGTCTTCTTGATCAAATGCACGAATTGTGGCTGCTCCTGCCAGTGATTCTGCAAAGTGGTGAAGAATAGGAGCCTGCTGTATCCCTGCTAAGCGTGCCAATTCTCTAGCTGTCGGTATGTAATATTGCTGCAAATAATCATTCTTAATCAGTTTTTAGAACACTTCCATCAGCAGGAAAGCTACAATGCAGCCCAGATAATTGAGAAAGTAGTTTCTTTGCATTACATTTGAGCTTCAATGTTCTTTGTTATTATTTAATTGATTTCTAAATTATGATTATTCCATCTTCATTTCCTTTGTTTTCAAGAACGAGCATGAGCACTCAAATTCCTTACGAGTACAAATAATAGCATGTAATATTGTCCTCTTCTTGCAATCATTTTAGAAATAACAGATAGAATGAACATAAAAGGTAAATAAATTGCTTACTTGGTACCAGATGCATATTGCAGTTACTGGAATAAAGATTACAAATACTTCCCATGCAACCTGAGACATCACTGCAATGGTTCCTAGAATCTGTATGATCGAGAACACGCACCAACCTAGTCTTTGCGCAATTTCCAAATCTAGCACACTTTGGTCCATAGATGCCTGCAACAAGATATGTGCAAACAATTACTGCCATGTATGATTATTAAATGACCATCTCTTGCATATCACATGAATAATTATTTATTCTCAAAAATCATAATCAAAATATGATGATTTCAAAAATGTGATTCCATTGTTAACCTGGACATTTGGTAATATGGTTTTCTAAAATTCAATTTCGAAGGTTTTTCAGTAATTAACATGTAAATACAAGCAATTTAAAATATGCAGTTTATATTGCGCACCCGATTTAAGATTCTACCAGTTGGAGTTGAATCAAAGAAGGCCATTGGAGCTTGGATTATACTATGCAGCATGTTTGTGAAAAGCTTCTGTGATGTTGAAATTCCTGCTATTGCTACTAGTGAGGCTCGGAGCAGTACACAGAGTGCACTAGCAGCAGCGAGCAGGGAATAAACAAGTAGTATGGTATTCATTTTCATTATTGGCTGAGCTTCGCTTGTAGCAGGTGAAGCCCACGCCATCCAGTAATTACTGGCAATCTGCAACATCTGGAATGATGACTGGGCCAAGATTATGATTGGAACCAAGGCTCCACGTTTCGTAGTTGTTAAATATGACCAGTAAACTTCTTTTGCAATGCTCCCCTTTTCTCTTTCTTCTTCTTGCACCAGTTTTCCTGCCTTCTCTGTTGCCTCAAGAGAGAGATCATGGTCTGACTCATGCCTTGTGCTTGTAACTTCTGCATTCAAGGTGGAATCCAAACTGAATTCCTCATCAGAAACTGGGTTCTCACACGTTCTTGAATTTCCCACTTTAGCGACTGACTCTATGGCTTGGCTATGAGCCCCAACAAGGACTTCAAATCCTATTTTTTGCTTCAAAAGTTCATCAAATCTTCCAGCTTGGGATATCCTTCCCTTTTCCATCATCTGTTCAATACAAACTCACTTCCACAGTTAATTTGTCAAATTGAAAAGTCACTTATCTATCTATATATTACATGGTAAGTTGTGGCGTATTACTTAGCAGTAGCGCAATAGGCCAATATTCACTAATATTCCAGAGTCAAACTATTGTGTAGTTTGCAAATAGTTATTAGAATAAAACTTATGTTCTTAGAAAAAGCTCCTGCCGCATCTCTCTTACCAGAATGAGGTCGGCAGCAGGAAGAAACTCGACTTGGTGGGTAACATAGAGAATTGTCTTGTCTTTGAGAATTCCCATCAAGCATTCCTGGAAAACAAATGAACATTTT
>CAOJBI010234102.1:0-13348 GCA_948277035.1 Euphorbia corollata
GGTGCCCCGTGAATAGTGATTTTACGAAAATTCGATTTCTGCGCACGATTCGGCTCCGTTTTGGCTCTCGAAACCCTGGAAATGAAATAGGTAATTTGTCCTCATTGGGTATGGACGGACTGTGCTAACAGTTATAAATCTATTTTTGTTCTGCTATAAATTTGTTTTCATTATGTTAGAAATATGTTATAATCTGTTTATGATTCAGAGTTGCTGCAATTGTCCTTCTGTTTATGTTATAAATCTGTTTTCATTATGTTAGAAATATGTTACAATCTGTTTATGATTCAGAGTTGCTGCAATTTTCCTTCTGTTTATGTTATAAATCTATTTTTGTTCTGTTATAAATCTGTTTTCATTATGTTAGAAGTATGTTATAATCTGTTTATGATTCAGAGTTGCTGCAATTTTCCTTCTGTTTATGCTTCTGTTAGGTATATGTTATTTGGATTATGATTTTTATGTTCGATTTGTTATAATACTGTTAGAAATATGTTATACTGCAATTTATTGAATTATAACATATTTATAAGAGAATATAACAAATTTTACATCATATATTAAATTAAGGATTTTTATCCGGCGTAAAAAACATTCTGTTATAAATCTGTTTTTTTTTTCTGTTAGAAGTCTATTTTTTTCTATTAGAAGTCTGTTTTATTATTTCATTAGTTTCTAATCTGTTATAAATCTGTTAGTATAATCTGTTATTCATCATAATAATTTTCTAACAGATTTATAACAGAAATCTAACAGATTTCGGAAAGTAATAAAAAAATTTTGGAAAAAGTATATCATCATGGATGGCGTTTGAAAGATAAAAACGTGACAATAAAAAATTCTAAAGCGGTAAATTAAAAAAACGAACGGTTTGCGAGGCAAATGGAAAATAAAAAAATAATAAAAAAAACATGTAATATGAGTTGGTTTCTTTCCTAGGAAGTGAGACTTTTTTGTAATTATTTTGTTAAAAACTCCTTTTTCTGTTAGTCTATGACTTTTTTGTAATTATTTTAGGATTTTAGATCTTTTTTGTAAGTAGCCCATAAATTAATGACTTGCAAAATAAAAGCCCATAAAGTTTGGTAGTTTTGGTTGTCAACGGGCTTTGATAGCTTATTTTTTATTTAGCAAAGAGGTAAACTACCTAGACTTTGCTAATATCTTGTGCTATTTTTAATTAGGTTGTTAGATTTTTTAAGCTTTGCATATCAATGAAATATTTATTAATTATATTTCTATCTATTGATTATATTTTTATCTAATATGCAGAAGTAGTTGCTAATGCGGATCAGAAGTAACATTTGGTTTTTTGGATTCTTAATTCATATTTTATTAGAGAGAATTTTTAAATCATCAATATGTTTATGTATGATTTGTTGGATACTAGATATTTAGTTTAATTATCATAAAAAAATTACTTTTGTTCGAATGTATCAAAGTTTGAATTTCGACAAAAAATATATTGTTTTCTTAATGAGTAATGGGGAATACCCGATAAATAATGGGGAATACCCAATAAGTTAACGGGGAAAATAAAATACTTGAAAGCTTAATGGGTATGGATATGTGAAAAATTTTTTACCCGAAACTTTAATGAATATGAATATGGGGGATAAGTTACCCGATCCAATAGTACCCATTGACAACCCTAGCAATTATTCTGAAAAATCAACCAAAAATCTCAGACGATGTCGTTTAAAGAAACTGCCACCAATGGTGGTTATATTGTGTACGGAAAGGGTGGTTAACAAGTTTGCCTCCACCAATGATTTAGTTCTGAGTAGGTGAATTTAATAATGGAAGAAGGAACCAGACCACACCAGCCTGTACACACTACTCAGACAGAGAGAGGGGGAAGTGGGGCCGGCCGGAGTTTTCACAGCGGTTGGATCCCAAAGTTATCAACTTTTCTCTTTTAAATTAGACAACGACTGTTGTTTTTCTGGGTCAACCTTTTTCTCTACTATTTACTTACTAATATTTTTCATCATTTTTCACTTGTTTCTTGTTTGGTTCCTCTTTGTTGCTTTCTTTCTCAAACCCCCCAAAAGAAAATAAAAAACTGACCTTTTCTTCTTTACACCCTCTTCCCCTATTTCCCCTTTTAAATTTTTTCTTCTTTAATGGGATTTAATTCCTAACTCTGCTATTTCATGGAAGTTAAGGTGTTCCTATGTGGTCTAATTTTGGAATTTGTTTAACTGCAATTAGGGTTTCTTTTGCCATCTCAAACATTTCCACAAATTTGTGATACCCATTTGGTAAGCTACTAAACATCCTTTTGATTAAGTTTAATCTGTCCAAGGCTGATTTGTTCATGTGATAAATAGTTGTTTTTGCTAATTGATGGAGGTGGGTAGTTTTTTTATTTGCTTATTTTTGTATATTTGTGCCTTCCAGATATAATTTGTGCAATTTGTTTGGCAAATGAGGAGAAATTAAGTTATTTCTTAAGTTGATTGAGGAAAGTTGTGACTTTTATCTTTGAGACAGATTTTTGTTAAAAAAAGTATCTTTGAGGCATATGTTGCTTTTACCTAGCTATTGAATCCTTCCATGTCAAAGTTTTGTTTGATAGTGGAGCAAAAGAAATTGCAATCTTAGGGTGTGTTTGGAAACATTAGTTTTGAGAGAATTCCATTTATTTCATTTTGTGTGCAAAATTTATAGAAAACGAAATGAATTGAATTCCCTCATTGAAGGGTTCCAAACACTCGATTAACGACAATAACTCAGAATTATGTTACAAACTGGAAGATGAATTTTGTTTCATACTTCAAACGAGTGTGTTAGTTCCATTATCATTGAGTTAAAGCTACATGGATGGTGGGAATCATTTGTTTTTGGTAAAGAGATTTCATGGTTATTGAAGGTTCTAGTTTCTGATGTAAGGGTTATTTAAGTGAATTTTCGGCCCATAATTTGGTTAAGATAAATCACCACATGACATCAATTTTTTGGCACATGGCAATTCAGTGAAGATATGTCTTTATTTCCATGTGGCGCATATAGCACCAAATTATTGGTTTGATCTAGCGATTCTGTACAACATTTGACTTGCCGCAAATGGCAGTTGTCATGCTGTAAAATTGGTTGGAATGACACTGTTGGAGTTGACATAAAGTTCTAATGGCTTTATTGGCTGAAAACTTACTTATGTAACCATTGCGGCATAAACTAAAAGCATCAATTGAAACTTTTTTTCCCATTGTTATTAATGCAGATTGATATCGGTTTAATTAGTGTTTTCACGCATCATTTTGGTTGCAGTAGGTGATTGAATCTGATGGCTGAAAGCTGGGATACTAGTTATGAAACTGGCAGCCAGTCAGAAGACAGTTATCATTTTGAGAGACTGTATATTGAACCTATCTATGATGCATTTGTTTGTCCTTTGACAAAAAAAGTAATGCGAGACCCTGTGACAATAGAAAATGCACAAACTTTTGAACGGGAAGCAATAGAAAGGTGGTTCAAAGAATGTAGAGAGAGTGGCAAAAAATTGGTCTGCCCATTGACTCAAAAGGAACTGAAAAGCCCAGACTTGAACCCAAGCATAGCTCTACGAAACACTATTGAAGAGTGGACTGCTAGGAATGAAGCTGTTCAACTTGATATTGCTCGGAGATCACTAAATCTTTCCAGTCCAGAAAGTGATATTCTGCGGTCTTTGAAGTATGTTCAGTTTATCTGCCGAAAGAACCGATCAAATAAGCATGTTGTGCGCAATGCTGAGTTAATACCTATGATTGTTGACATGTTGAAGAGTAGCAGTCGTAAAGTTCGGTGCATAGCATTGGATACACTTCGAACCGTGGTAGAAGAAGATGTGGACAATAAGGTTTTCATTGCTTTGATGATCTTTTGAGAGTATCTTCTCCACTGTCACTGTTATGGGTGCATTTGAGCTTAGTGCTTTACTGATTTTGCAGGAAATATTGGCTGAGGGTGACACTGTGCGCACGATAGTTAAGTTCTTGTCCCATGAACAATCCAAAGAAAGAGAGGAAGCTGTGTCGTTGCTGCATGAACTCTCAAAATCTGAAGCCTTGTGCGAAAAGATCGGTTCTATAAATGGGGCAATTCTGATATTGGTTGGTATGACAAGTAGTAAATCAGAAAATCTTTTAACGGTTGAAGTTGCTGAGAGAACTCTTGAAAATCTGGAAAAATGTGAGAACAATGTAAGGCAGATGGCTGAAAATGGCAGATTGCAGCCTCTTCTGACTCAGCTACTTGAAGGTGTGTTGGTTTACCTTAACATTCTTGTTATTCAATTACTTTATGAATGTGGTAGTCCTTGCTTCTTGAATTAGGTTTAACTACTTAGTCAATATGTTTCTTTTACCCCTGTATCCATCACTTTCCGGCCTTTGGACGAAATGTATATAGAATTATAAATATGAAAAACTTTGTTCGACCGGTGCTAAACAATTGGTCTACTTGTGATGTCTACATGATGATTCCTAAGTTCCACAGTTGGGAAGTGCTACAAGTTTCAAACATGAAGGCTTTTGCGTTTAATGGATCCCAAATTTGTTATGGAATTTTGTGCATTGGACCTTTGGCTGTTGCCTCGTTTAAAAATAATTTTGTTACCCATTCATGAGCAAAATAAGCAAAGTTCAAATGAAATTAAAATATTTTCTCCTACTAATCAAAGAAGTGTTATCTGAAATGCAGTTTCTCATGATTAGAACCATTGTTTATATTTGATTAGATTTTACAAAATTGAGCAAAATCCACTTGATACTACTTGTGAATTGAGCAAGTGTGGTTATGGACTTATTGTTCAATGTAAACGACCGTCGAAATGCCAATTTTCGCAAAAGAAGTTCCATTGTTTTTAATATTAGAACAACTAATCAAATTTGTTCCTCTTCAATTTCTTTCCCTTCTCTACTTGTTGCATAAACAAAGATAACATATTCTTTCTCTTTGTACAACAGAGGGGTATAAATTTTGGATAATATATGAATATAATCATAAAAAGGTTGAACTTTGTACTGTCTTGTCTATTCATTTGTTGTGCTTTACTTCTTCCTAGGTGATTGTTGAATAATAGCTGCATTTGCTATTTTTATGACTTGCATAGTGATAAAGGTGTCTTTATTGTTTTACATATGTAAATATATTTTACTAACTGCGATTATTTTTGGAATTGTCCCTGGTTAAATAAGCCATATGAACTGCAACTTCTTTTTCTCTTTCATTTCTCTGCATTGTGGTCCTTTATGGTGTGAACATGTTTATTTGAATTGTGTAATATGTACTTTCATCCGGATAATGAACCAGAAAATGGTGATGCTGCAGGCCCACCAGAGACCAAACTCTCCATGGCTTCATACCTTGGTGAACTGGTTTTGAACAACGACGTAAAAGTTGTGGTGGCAAGGACTGTTGGTTCATCTCTGATTGACATCATGCGAAGTGGTAACACACAGTCAAAAGAAGCTGCTCTTCGAGCTTTAAACCAAATCTCATCTTGTGAAGCAAGTGCTAAGGTGTTAATTGAAGCAGGAATTCTTCCTCCTCTTGTCGATAATCTCTTTAAAGTCGCCACAAATCAGCTTCCTATGCGTCTAAAGGAGGCATCGGCAACTATCCTTGCCAATATTGTGAACACTGAGTACGAGTTTGATTTGATTCCTGTTGGACCTGACAATCAGACACTGGTCTCAGAAGACATAGTGCATAACTTACTTCATCTTATTAGCAACACAGGTCCAGCTATCGAATGCAAACTGCTACAAGTTCTAGTTGGACTGACTACTTCTCCTGCGACTGTTCTGAATGTCGTTTCTGCCATCAGGAGTTCTGGCGCTATTATCAGTTTGGTTCAGTTTATTGAGGCTCCACAGAAAGATTTACGTGTTGCTTGCATAAAACTTCTTCACAACCTTTCATCACACATGAGTCAGGAGCTAGCCAATGCGCTTCGCGGGACAGTTGGCCAGCTTGGAAGTCTGATTAAAGTAATATCGGAAAACATAGGTATCACTGAAGAGCAGGCGGCAGCTGTGGGTCTTTTGGCTGACCTACCTGAGAGAGATTTGGGACTTACGAGGCAGATGCTAGACGAAGGGGCCTTTCAGCTAATCTACTCTAGAGTTGTAAAGATACGTCAAGGGGAGGCTAGAGGTATTCGTTTTATGAAACCATATCTGGAAGGGCTTGTACAGGTCCTTGCAAGGGTTACTTTTGTTCTCTCTGAAGAACCTGATGCCCTTAAATTCTGCCGTGACAATAATCTTGCTGCTGTTTTCATCGAATTGCTCCAGTCAAATGGACTCGACGATGCACAGATGGTTTCTGCCATGGCATTGGAGAATTTATCCCAAGAATCCAAGAATTTGACGAAATTGCCCGAGTTGCCACCTCCTGGATTCTGTGCATCGATATTCCCTTGTTTTAGCAAACAGCCTGTCATAACAGGATTGTGCCGTCTCCATCGAGGGACATGTTCATTAAAAGACACGTTTTGTCTTTTGGAAGGACAAGCTGTGGAGAAGCTGGTCGCACTTTTAGACCATACAAACGAAAAGGTAGTTGAGGCGGTGCTCGCGGCAATATCAACTCTGTTAGATGACGGAGTTGATATCGAGCAAGGTGTGATGATACTGTGTGAGGCTGAAGGGATCAAACCTATACTGGACGTGTTACTTGAGAAACGAACTGAGAATCTGAGAAGGAGAGCAGTTTGGGCTGTTGAAAGGCTGCTAAGAACCGATGACATAGCATATGAAGTTTCAGGAGATCCTAATTTGAGTACTGCACTAGTGGATGCCTTTCAACATGCTGACTATCGAACTCGACAGATTGCTGAACGTGCCCTGAAACATGTCGATAAGATACCAAATTTCTCTGGTATCTTCCCAAACATGGGATAGCCGTTCTGTCCTCCTCAACCGGGTTTTGCGGTCTGTTTATGGCATGGTTTGCTTTGCAAAATATGTAATCAGATTTTGTTCATTTCTTCTCAACGGTGGTGCTCTGTTCTATTTTCTCCATTTCTCTCTCTGCTGCATATATTGTAATCATACATAAAAAGAAAAGAAAAAAAGAAAAAGAAAAATTAGGATACTTGTTTTCATAAAATTCTTTTTACAGCATAAGGCGTTCATATGCCTCCGAGCTTCATTGTTTTCATCAGTTGTGATGTATGAAAGACAAAATTTCACATTGACATATAGTTGCAAAATTGTGTTGTTATTATGTTCAGTTGAACATATCATGTTTCTTTATGATCAATAAATGGACCGAACTTAAAAAAACAACGAGAGAACATATGAACTCATTATTAATGCAGCAGAAAGTAACCAAAATAGGTACAAACATACATGTCCAAAGGACTTTTTACAAGATCATCTTATGAACATCAATTAAACAGAAAACTGCCAAGGTACAACACATATATGTCCAAAGAATTCTCAGTGAAACTGAGAATAACGATCTAAGCCCAAAATCTGGCTCAAGTTGATATATAAATAAATGTCTAAGGTTATCTTAACTGGACTTTTCACCCAACTTCATAGATGTAGCACTACCAGAGATTTTGTAACGCAAGAAGAAGCATCCAATTCGTGAGTCATGTGGTTCCTCGAAATGTGACTCCAGTTCATCTCTATGTCGGACACATCACATACAGTAAAGAAGTCCAGCACCTGACCAAATATTTTAAACATCTCCACCCCGAAAATAAGGTTTTTGTCAGCAACAAATGCAGCATTCCAGTCCATTGGGGCATCAGGGTGCACCGACACTTGCGTCCAGGTAAGATACATCAGATCCAGCTCCCACAATTTCCTAACAGCCTTGTTTCTCTGCCCTATTTGACCCTCCCCTTCACACCAGGAGACTGAAAGCATAAATAACCGCCCTTTACAAGATACGAGTTTAGGGTAATATTCACGTACTCGAGGTGGGAATGGAAAGGTCTGAATTGGTATCCAAAATCCCCTCTCTATGTCATACCCCATGAGTTTGTCCGTTTCGGAATACACATAAAATACACAGTTGCAAATGACCCCAGAACATACCACCCCGAAATCTATAGGAAGCTTCTGGATTTCTGTCCATTTGTTAGATACGGGATCATAAATTTCTCCTGAATTAAGAGGCTCATCCCATGACCCGAGACCACCTACAGCAATCAATATGAATCTCTTGCAACTCTTAATGTTGGACTGATCAATTTTCTGTCTAGTGGACTTAAGTGACTTTCTATTGCGCATCAATGATGTCTCGGTTTCATCGAATGCATTTCTATATTGGCGTCTTAATGATAGCCGATGTGGGTCCTCGTAAACATCTGAAGCCCCACCTATTCGAGTCCTGGGAAAACGCCTTTCTTCTCGATGCTGATAAACTGAAAAATCAGAACTGACCTCAGAGGTTCCCAAGATCGGCATTGATCTTGCATACTTCATGGAAGCAACCTTTCGCCACGATTTACTTAAAGCGTTAAATGCCAAAACCCCTTTGTGTGTCTTGAATGAGCTCTGATCCACCCTCCCGAAATGGGTCAAGCTCGAACAACCTCCAACAACATAAATGTCATTCTTAATACTAGTAACCGAAAACATGAACCGTCCTTTCAGAATATCAGAATCAATCCTATGCCACTGATCTTGAGCCACATCAAGCGCGTGTATCTCCCCAGAGCAATAGCCATCTTTAACAGCTCCAAACAGAAACAACCATGGTTTCTGAAACAAACCATCTCTTCTCATCTGCAAAAACCGAGTAGTAGTAGTCAAGCATTTCCATTTCTTGCAGACAAGACGGGCAGTCATGAGACTGGCCAATGGGAGTCTCATAAAACACATCTCCAGTATGTCGTCTGGAAGAAATACATCCATTCTACTATTTTGAACTGAATCTTCAAGCTCTAACTCTTTTCTGTTATTTTTCTTCCAGAACTTTTCCCTAACCCCATACGAGAAGCAGTCAAGCCCAGTTTCCTCAGAGCGACATCTAGGCTTATAGTTCCTGCCTTCTTCACTGGCACTTGATGGCCTCCGCCTACTATTCAGATCCCCATATTCCTCACCAGTAGCAGCACCTACTTTACAACCACCGCCTCTTCCATATAAAGCAAGGCATTTCAAAGAAATTTTCCTCAGATTATCCTCTTCCTCTCCTTCGAATCTGCTATTTCTTTTCCTCAATTTCTGGCTAACACTTCGCACGAGCCTATTTGACAGACTTAACGCCTCAAGATCTCGGTTAAGAGATTCCTCTCTGCTGATTCTCTCAGAAAACATACTGTTCACTAATTTTCACCAACCAATAGTTGGTAGAACCTAATCATCTCGCAACCAAAAGACACCATCTAATCCCTACAAGAACCAGTGAGGTCATGCTCCTAAAAAATGAAAACAACACAGAAAGCTATTCATCAAGGCAACAACTCAAACAAATCCATATAAATATAACGAAATTGAATCAGACACAGAAAGCAAAAAAAATATAAGATAAAGGTGCTGAGTGTTTACCAGATCCTGAACATTCAATTTTGTTCAACAAAACAATCTACCAAATGGATTTTCTAATTTCTGGACCGAAGAGGAAAATGATTGATAAACAAGTACTCTAGAACAACAGAATTCCAAAATCAAACAGCTTTATACATAAATTGCAAACCCTAAATCAGATACAAGAAGAGCTGATTCATAAGAAGCAAAAAAAAAGCAAAAATTTACTTCCAAAACAATAATAAGAAAGATTAAAACAAAATATTAAAAACTTCAACTCAATAAACGCCATGATAACAAAATCCTCCCTTTTCTAGCTCAACATAGAAACCAATATAATCCACTAAAACCCAGTACAGAGAAAGCCAAATGGGAACTTACATTGATGAGATTTGGAAAAATAGAGACGAAATCGAAATGCAATTGAAGTAATGAGAAGCTGTTAAAAAATCCAATCTACAACAAGATTCAAGGTAATGGAAAATTAATTAGAAATACCGAATTCGAGAGAGAATGTGGAAGAAAGAAAGTGGAGGGTTGGTCTGGAATTAATTAAAAAAAGAAGGTAAAAGCGACGCAGCACTGATATAATAAAGCGACCTCTCCGTTCTCTCTTTTTCTTTCCCGTTTGTCATTCTCTCTGCTCTTTTGTTTTCTTTTACTACCATTTATTTATCCAATTTTTGTTTTTTCTAAACAAAATTTTTAAACAATACTTACAAGCCTAATCTTCATTAGGCTGCTAATCAGTAGCACAATTTTCGGCAGTAAAGATGCAAAAAAATCTTAATTAGGGGTGTTTCTCAAAATTTCTCATTCTTAATTTATTCTTAAAAGATATTTATAAGAAGATCTTAACTTAAAAGTCAGATACTGAAGTGTTTCTGATTTTTTCTTAACTTAAAAGTTAAAAATAAGACAGAAGTTAAACGTAAGTAATAATTACTTCTCAGAAAAGTGTTTTTAAGTTAAAATTGTCTTGTAAGTTAAAAATGAGAAGTTTTGAGAAACAACCCCATAAACCGTGGTTACAAATGTAAAAATAAAATGTATTTATAATTCAGACTCACAGCAAAACTACAAATATGTACAAATGTACGAAGAAACTTAAAAAAAATGTGATGCTGGATGAAGATGTTGAATTTGGACAATTTAGTTGCTCATTCTGTGTTGGAAACAACAAATAGTAAAATGGGCTCAATCTGGACAAGTTGACGTTTGATCATTTTGTAGAATAGGCAACTTCAAACGCAAGCCAAGGAGTGTTGGGCCGTAATTTTGCGCATGATCCAGTTGGTCCGGACTCGGTTTGGGCCAAATTTTGAAAGGGCGGTGGCTGGGCCGGCGGCATGAAGTGCCTTATTCTCGTTGCCGTGAAAAGTTTCCATTAACGTAAAGCTTGGGTGGAGGTAAGAAGAGGACGAAGACGATGGCAGAGTTACGGGTCATGTGGATTCTGACATTTGCAGTCGGTTCAGCCGTCGACGAAAAATGCGCGGCATATTTTTCGGTTCAGCACGCTCTCTTTTATGGCAATACCAAAGCTTCAGATATCGTTAACTTTGTTTAAATATCGGTTAATCGATATGATCTCGAAATTTTCTAATTTGATCTTGGAAATATGAAGTTAGTTGGTAAACGATTTTCAACTATGAAGTCTAATATGAATCTGGCTGAAAATGCTATGTAGGATGAGCTGGAACGCGGCCTTTCTAATGTAAGGTAAGGATTGATACTGTTTGAGCTTAGATGTGATTTGAGTTAGCTATGTTTTCTAATATTATGGTACTTTGTGTAGGGAAAACCGAGAAATCACTTGGATATGAGGAATCGCTTGAATTCTAAAGGTCAACGTGATGGAATGGAAAGGTTATCGATTACATGTATTGCTTCAATATTTGCAGTCATCTTCCAGGGAAAAAGAGGATATGTTACTGTTCTGGTGGAAAATGTTCAATCATTGGTATTTATTTTTATAACCCTAAAACGTGAATCATTTTTATTAGTTGCAGAGTATCATCATCTGCTCCTTGAACACTCAAGTTGGATCTGTTGTTTTCTGTGTAATTTAATAGGAGTTTCTGCTTGTTTAGATTATACGCTTGTATCTTTCCCTGTCCCATGCCATCTTGTTTTATACTTGCTTCATTGGACAAATGGCATGATATACATTATACAAGTTTAGATGGTGGAAACAGTAGATTGCTCTTAATTCAGCAAATGCTTCGGGGTAGTCTAACTCACATATATTTCACCTTTGCCGAAAAGTGGACAAGGTTCTATCTGTTAGTACAAGCGAAAACTAAATCGGAAAAACAAATGTTATTTCCATTTTGGATGTAGGTAGTTCAACTAGGAAAGCTTCACTTTACTTGCGTCCCATAGCTATATGACATTCTTTTGTATCACGTGAAATGAATATCCTCATTTTGGTTTAGATTATTTGTCAACATCTAACCCTCGTATACAAACCTTCAGAGTCTGCGATTTGAGAGTTGTTGAAATTCTGGATGGGCTTTGTGACAAAATGCAAGATTATACCCTTCAAGAGGTAAATTGTATCTTCAATTGTCCATGTTTTCTTTTTGTCAAATGATTTTCTTCGTTTCTAAAGCATAACTTGTTTCAAATAGTTTAGCCTCTATCAAATTATCTTTTGCTTATCAGCATCTTCCCATTATTGTATCGACATATTGACCCTTTGCTAGACATGCTCCAAAGCATATTTGACTCCTTCCAATCACAGATGTTCACAATCAGATGAAAACTTGACTTAATATTTCTGGATTTAAATATGCCTGCTCCTTCATTATTTATCTTTTCATCTCTGCAGGTAGATTCAACTAGAATCATGTGGGTCAAAAGTGAATAACTGGGACAATGTTACGGCTAGTATGTGCTTTCTTATGATAGCTTTTCTTTTCTTTTTTGGCCAGTGTGTAGGCAGTCGTTGTACTCTATATAACTTGATTTTTTGTAAGAAAATATAGTTTACTGGTAACCAATTTTCTTTTTCTCCAAAAATGACGATCCGTTATTCCCTGGTTTTTTGTTTGCCCCTGAAACAAATGATACGTTTTTTTATCCGATACCTTTGCTTAACTCTGCATCCGAAATTGAAGATTTTTTTTTTTTGAGACTTGAGCCTTGAACTTTTTGGTTTCCGGCTTGCTTAGTTGTGTAACAGTTTTCTTTTCTGTTTCTATCTGGTAACAGATAAGCAAGAAGCCCAGGCATCTTCAAAAGCCATGTCGGCTTATTGTGGAAGGTGGGATGTGTTTAAAAGGTTTTCAATTATTGTCACTTTTCGAGTCTATATTTACTCAAGATTTTGCAAATTTACTTGCTGTTAAAGATTATAAAAGCATTAATTGCCAAGTTTAACTCATATTTTGTTGAATCAAACTGGTTGCTTGAGGAAACTGAGGATGAGGTGAGTTTTTAGCTATATGTAGAAGGCTGAACAGATACTGTTACTGACACCAAATTGCGTTGCAGTTGGGGAATTTAATAAAGGTTCTGTTCAAGTAGGAGGTGTGAGTAAAATTTTATGTAGACATGGCCAAATCAAACCGGAACCGGGTGAACCGGACCGGACCGGTCAAAACTGGCTCAAAACCGGACCGGAACCGGACCAGACCGGAATCAGCGGTTCAAAGGTAAATAAGGTTTAGGTTTAGGTTTATAGAAGTGTAGAACCGGAGAACCGACGGAGAAATGGCAGTTCTAACCGGATGTTCAAACCGGCGGTTCAAACCGGTGATTAAATATAAGTTATGTTACTAAACAATAAAATGATTTATATTTAAAATGTTAATATATTAAAAAAAATTATATTTAACACCTTATATATATATATATATATTCTA